>SJYX01024593.1:290577-344913 GCA_006410675.1 Oreotragus oreotragus
TGGTCTGGTATTCCCATCTCTTTCAGAATTTTCCACAGTTTATTGTGATCCACACAGTCAAAGGCTTTGGCATAGTCAATAAAGCAGAAATAGATGTTTTTCTGGAACTCTCTTGCTTTTTCCATGATCCAGCGGATGTTGGCAATTTGATCTCTGGTTCCTCTGCCTGTTCTAAAACCAGCTTGAACATCAGGGAGTTCACAGTTCACATATTGCTGAATCCTGGCTTGGAGAATTTTCAGCATTACTTTACTAGCGTGTGAGATGAGTGCAATTGTGTGGTAGTTTGAGCATTCTTTGGCATTGCCTTTCTTTGGGATTGGAATGAAAACTGACCTTTTCCAGTCCTGCGGCCACTGCTGAGTTTTCCAAATTTGCTGGCATATTGAGTGCAGCACTTTCACAGCATCATCTTTTGGGATTTGAAACAGCTCAACTGGAATTCCATCACCTCCACTAGCTTTGTTCTTAGTGATGCTTTCTAATAATATGCTGGGCATATTATTCAAAATCTAAGGCTAGATGTCTTTCACATGTAAAATGGAAGAATAGCATTTGCCTATTTGGATTATCAGGATTAGAGAAGATATATATTAAAGCATTGTTGTTGCTGTTTTTTGTTTAGTCTCCAGGTCTTGTCAACTCTTTTGTGACACCATGGACAATAGCTTGCCAGGCTCTTCTGTCCATGGGATTTCCCAGGCAAGAATACTGGAATGGGTTGCTATTTCCTTCTCCATGGGATCTTCCCAACCCAGGAATTGAACCCACATCTGTTACTCTGGCAAGTGGATTCTTTACCACTGAGCCACCGGGGACAGTCCATGAAAGCATATGGAATGCAAGAAATAAATGCCACCTTTTATTAGGGTGCCTGCCCTGGGTACTTTCTTTTCTTGAACTTCTAACTGCTTTGCTTCTGTTTTAGGTAGTGTGACCTAAACAGTATATCAGCAAGTGTGGTAGATGCACCTAGATTTAGAGTTAACAGCAGTTGAGAGGCTGTTCTAATGGCAAATTTCATAAGCTTTAATGCTTGGAATCTTGACATTTATTCATGCCGCTCAGAACTTGTTTTGCCTTTTCCCTGGTTCTGAGTCCAGCAATCTGTAAGTGGTCTAAGCCTCAGTAACACATTGCTATAGTTTTCAGTGATCTCCACTGGGAGATTTTCAGGTTCAAGTGCAAATAGTTGTGTTTTGCGTTAGAAATGTGGAATCATCTACATTGGGAAATCATCCATTTTTCCATCTGAGTAAAGTGGTATTGCAGAGAGTGCTCAAGAGTAAGTTTTCTGAATAAAAGTTTTAGACCTGCCCATGTCTTCCAAGAGCACATTGCCTCAAGATGTCAAGTTTATTTTGTAAAATAAACCTTGGATTTTAATTTGGGTTTCATCTATCTCTAACCTATTCATTTCAAGCAATGGGGATAAATGCAGACAGGTATTATAAACTCCAAATGGTATTATGTGAGTATTATTTTATTTAGAGTTTCTTTTTCACTTTCTAGCAGAGAAGGCAGTGACAGGATACCAAATACATATATATAAACATGCATTAAAAGTGTATTCTCTGCTCCCTCAGTTCTTGCTGGGGCTCAAACAAAGCCTTGACATCTAACACTCACGTCCTTCCAGACTTAGCCATGTGGTGCATCTCTGGCCTGTTCTTCACAATGTGACTCTCCTTCACTAATTCAAAACTTTCCCCGCTCATCTCTCACATCAAAATTCATTTGGGCTGTGTCCATTTTTATGTATTCATATGGTCTCAGCCATGGAAAGACATAGCTATTCACCAAAATTAAGAGTTCTATATAATAGCAGTTCTGTTTTTGTTTTTTTTTGTGGGTTTTTCTGTTTGTTTGTTTCAGTATCAGCTATATACTCTTAAAAATTATTACGAACTCCAAAGAACTTTGGTTTAAGTGGGTCATAGTTATCAAGATTTCACACATTAGAAATGTATATATAGACCCATTACAAGTTAAGATAAATAACATCTTTATGAGGAGTAACTATATTTTCCAAAAATATATGTGTCACTGTTTTACATATAGATACTCATAGCTGCTTCTGTGTTCAATCTGTTGTATTATTTCATTCAAAGAGCCCCTGGAAAACCCCACTGTATATGCATGAGACAATGAAAGTGAAAAAGCTAAATGACATCTTTGTATTAGTTTTCTATTATTGCTCTAGCAAATTAATACAAACTTAGTGATTTAGAAAAACACAAATTTATCATTGATTATCATTAGTTATTCATATTTACTAATTAATGTTAATATTAATGATATAATTATTAATAATTATAATTAATAATAAACAATCAAACAGTTCTGGTAGCCCCTTCATGGATCACAGCAATGCTGTGGCAAAGGGGCTTGCATAACTCAATGAAGTTTTGAGCCATGCCATGCAAGGCCACACAAGATGGACAGGTCATAGTGGAGAGTTCTGAGAAAATGTGATCCACAAAAGGAGGAAATGGCAAACCACTTCAGTATTCTTGCTGCGAGAGTCCCATGAACTGTATGAAAAGTCAAAAAGATATGACACTGGAAAATGAGCCCCCAGGTCAAAAGGTATCCAGTATGTTACTAGAGAAGGGCAGAGGGCAATTACTAATAACTCCAGAAAGAGGGAAGAGGCTGAGCCAAAGCAGAAATGATGCTCAGTTGTGGACATTTCTGGTGGTAAAAGTAAAGTCCAGTGCTGAAAAGAACAGTCTTTCATAGGAACCTGGAATGTTAGGTCCTTGAATCAAAGTAAATCGGATGTGGTCAAGCAGGAGATGGCAAGAGTTAACCTTGACATCTTAGGAATCAGTGAACTAAAATGGATAGGAATGAGTGAATTTAATTTAAAAAATCACTATATCTACTATTGTGGGCAAGAATCCCTTAGAAGAAACGGAGTAGTCCTTATAGTCAACTAAAGTCTGAAATGCAGTACTTGGGTCCAATCTCAATAACGACAAAATGATCTCTGTTCATTTCCAAGACAAAGAATTCTATATCACAGTAATTCAAGTCTACGCCCCAACCACTGATGCTGAACAAGCTGATGTTGAACGGTTCTATGAATACCTACAAGACTTTCTAGAAATAACACCAAAAAAATGTGCTTTTCATCATAGGGGATTGGCATGCAAAAGTAGGGCGTTAAGAGATACTTGGATTAACAAGTGAGTTTGGTCTTGGAGAACAAAATGAAACAGGGCAAAGGCTAAACAGTTTTGTCAAGAGAATGCACTGGTCATAGCAAACACCCTCTTCCAATAACACAAAAGTTGACTCTATACATGGCCATCACCAGATGGTCAATACTGAAAACAGATTGATTGTATTCTTTGTAGCCAAAGATGGAGAACTATACAGTCAGTAAAAACAAGACCTGGAGTCATCTGTGGCTCAGACCATCAGCTCCTTATTGCAAAATTCAGGCTTCAGTTGAAGAAAGTAGTGAAAATCATAAGGCCATTCAGGTATGACCTAGATCAAATCTCTTATGATTATACAGTGGAGGTGAGGAATAGATTCAAAGGATTAGAACTGGTAGACGAAATGCCTGAAGAACTGTGGATGGAGGTTTGTAACATTGTACAGGAGGCAGTGACCAAAATCATCCCAAAGAAAAGAAATGCAAGAAGGCAAAATGGTTGGCTGAGGAAGCCTTACAAATAGCTGAAAAAAGAAGAGAAGTGAAAGGCAAGGGGGAAAGGAAAAGATATACCTAACTGAATGCATAGTTCTATAGAATAGCAAGCAGGATTAAGAAAGTCTTCTTGAGTGAAGAGTCGGACACGACTGAGCAACTGAACTGAACTGAACTTGAGTGAAAAATGAAAAGAAATAAAGGAAAACAGTAGAATGGGAAAGACTAGAGTTTTCTTCAAGAAAATACAAAGGGAATATTTCATGCAAGGATGGGCATGATAAAGGACAGAAATGGTTAGGACCTAACAGATCCAGAAGACATTAGGAAAAGGTGACAATAATACACAGAACTGTACAAAAAAGGTCTTACTTACCCAGATAACCATGATGGCATGGTCACTTACCTAGAATCAGACATCCTGGAATACGAAGTCAAGTGGGCCTTAGGAAGCATTACCGAGAACAAAGCTAGTGGAGGTGAACAAATTTCAGCTGAGCTATTTCAAATCCTAAAAGATGATGCTGTCAAAGTGCTGCATTAAATATGTCAGCAAATTTGGAAGACTCAGCAGTGGTCACAGGACTGGAAAAGATCAGTTTTCACTCCAACTCCAAAGAAGGGCAGTGCCAAAGAACACTCAAACTACCACACAATTGCTCTCATTTCACATGCTAACAAAGTTAGTTTGAAAATCCGTCAAGCTAGGTTTTAGCAGTATGTGAACCAAGAAATTCCAGATGTTCAAGCTGGATTTAGAAAAGACAGAGGAACCAGAGATTAAATTGCCAACATTCCCTGGATCATAGAGAAAGCAAGAAAATTCCAGAAAAATATCTACTTCTCTTCATTGACTACACTAAAGCCTTTGACTGTGTGGATCACAACTTAACTGTGGAAAATTCTTCAAGAGATGAGAATACCAGACCACCTTATCTGCCTCTGAGAAATTTGTATGCTGATCAAGAAGCCACAATTACAACTGAATATGGAACAGTGAACTGGTTCTAAACTGGGAAAGGAGTACAACAAGGCCATATATTGTCACTTTGCTTACTTAACTTATACTCAAGTTATATCAAGCGGGAATCAAGATAGTTCAGAAAAATATCAACATGAAATATGCAGATAATACCACTCTAAATGGCTGAAAATGAAGAGGAACTAAGGAGGCTTCTAATGACGGTTAAAGAGGACAGTGAAAAAGCTGACTTAAAACTCAACATCCAAAAAACAAAGATCATGGCATCTGTTCCCATGACTTCATGGTGAATAGAAGGAGAAAAAGTGGAAACAGTGACAGATTTTATTTTGGGGGGCTCCAAAATCACTGCCAGTGGTGACTGCAGCCATGAATTTAAAAAATCTCGCTCCTTGGAAGGAAAGCTATGACAAACCTAGACAGTGTATTAAAAAGCAGAGACATTACTTTGCCAACAAAATTCCATAAGTCNTGGGGGGCTCCAAAATCACTGCCAGTGGTGACTGCAGCCATGAATTTAAAAAATCTCGCTCCTTGGAAGGAAAGCTATGACAAACCTAGACAGTGTATTAAAAAGCAGAGACATTACTTTGCCAACAAAATTCCATAAGTCAAAGCTATGGTTTTTCCAGCAGTCATGTACAGATATGAGAGATGGACCATAAAGAAGGCTGAGGGCTAAAGAATTGATGTTTTTGAATTGTGGTGTTGGAAAAGACTCTCGAGAGTCCCTTGGACTGCAATGTGATCAAACTAGTCAATCCTAAAGGAAATCAACTCTATTCATTGGAAGGACTTAAGCTGAAGCCAAAACTCTAATATTTTGGCTACCTGATGTGACGAGCTGACTCATTAGGAAAGACCTGGATGCTGGGAATGATTGAAGGCAAAAGAAGAAGAGTGCAGCAGAGGATTAGATGGTTAGAGCATCACCAACTCAGTGGACATGAATTTGAACAAACTCTGGGAAATAGTGAAGGACAGGGAAGCTTGGCATGCTGCAGTACATAGGGTCTCAAAGAGTGGGATATGACCTAGTGACTGAACATCATCATCACAGTTCTGAGGATCAGAAATTCAAAATGGGTGTCACTGACCTAAAAGCAAAATGTTAGCAGGGTTGTATACCTTCTGAAGGTTCTCAAGAGATTCTGTTGTTGTTGTTGTTGTTGTTTTTGGTCTTTTCCAGCTTTAAGAGGCCACCAACATTCCTTGGCTGTGGCCTCTTTCCATTTTCAAGGTCAGAAATTTTGGGCTCAGTCCTTTTCACATTGCCATTTCTCTGGGCCCCTCTTCATATTCCCTCTTCCATTTTTATGGACTCTTGTGATTACATTGGACCTACCCAGGTAATCCAGCGTAGTCTCTTTATTTTAAGGTCCTATGGTTAACATCTTTACTTCATTAGAGTCTTGATTCCTTTTGACATTAATGTAATATATTCTCATGTTATTGAAATTATATAGAATATGGACATCATTGGGAGAATGTTATTCTGCCTACCACAGAATTGTTAAATTCATTTTGACTTCATGGATCCCCTGAAAGCATCTCAGGGAACTTCAGGGGTTTCTAAATCCTTTGAGAATAACTATGATATGACTTCCCATATCATAGAATAACGGGTGGTGTTGCAGTGGTAAAGAATCCACCTGTCAATCCAAGAGTCACAAGAAATGCAGGTTCCATTCCTGGGTCAGGAAGATCCCCTGGAGAAGGAAATGTCATATACCTTATAAGGCAGGATTTTTTTTTAAGTAGGTAAAATGTAAAACTTAAAAAAAAAAAAAAATCTTCTGTAACTCTCACCCAGTAAATACTCATGTATTCCTTAAAGCTACAGAGAAAATCTACTCCTTCCACAGCATTTCAAATATTTGAAATGTTATTGTGACCCATATGATTTTTCTCTTTATCTTAAACAAGGACAGAGCCTTACTAGAAAAATTATGATAGCATCAACAATGATCATATTTGTTAAAACTCTACCTATGTTTCAAGGCTCAGGCTAGTGTCAACTTTTCCATAAACTTCGTCAGATGCCTCTGATAAATTATTTTTGCTTTCTTTAATCTTCTATTGCTCATTACCAGAAAAGTCATTTATATTCAGGGCAGCTAAGTGTGATAAGAGTGTAGATTTCTTGAGGGCAAGCTGTAGTTCTGTTTTTCTTATGTTACACATAGTTTAGCATCTATAGAGAAGGAGCTATTAATATAAATGATTTTGAATGCAAGGATAAATGGAGCCTGTGTTTACCTGTGGTCTTAGGAATACATGGCATGGTTGAGAGTCCCTTGCAGGAGTCCTGAGAGCAGAGATTCCTGACTACATTCATCTCAAGGTTAAAGACCCAAGGATACACTCTGACTGTGAGGAATTTGCCATGGGTTTGAGGGAAGGATGACTGAGCATAACACAGTGTCTGCCACTGGGGCTGCCTTGAGTGCTGGGGAGAAAGGACTCAGAATGAAAATGGAAGCACTGTTTCCTGAAAATCTCTACAAGAATAGATAACAGGGTTCATGTTCTAGTGAGTATCACACGATGACACCGTGCAAAGCTTCTCTAAGGCACAGTATTGTATCATCACAGCAGGAACTGCTCAAAACTTCTGCTTAGGTACAGCCAAGCTCCCTGGGCAGTGGCATCTTTAGCAGAGACAGATGGTTAAAACTGTTTTTGACCAACACTTCCCTATTTCCATCAGCCCGAGTAACCACCATGCTGTCTCTGCTTCAAGAGTACACAGCTTTTTTAGACGCCACATATGAGTGAGATTATACAGCATTTATCCTTCTGTGTTTGGCTTCTCTCCCTTGGCATAATGTCCTCAAAGTCCATCTCTCCAGTTGCAGATGACAGGGTTTCATTCTTTTTTAAAAGTTGAATAATATTCAAACATATATTCATATATATCATATTTTCAATGTCCCTTCATCTATTGGCAGATGCTTAGGTTGCTTCCATATCTTGGATATTATGAAAAATACTGCAGTGAACATGGTTGGGGGCAAGAGGCAGACCTCTCTTGGAGATACTGATTTTATTTCCTTTGGAGTTTCAGATATGTAGGATGAATACTTTCTGGAGATCTGTACAGCATGTTGGCTATAGTTAACAATACTGTATTCATATACTTGAAATTTGCTAAGAGTAGATCTTAATTATTCTCCAAAAAAGGTAACTATATGAGATGATGGAAGTGCTAAAAATTTCATATTGAATATATACATACATCAAAATATCACTTTGTATATGCTAAATATATATTCATTTTATTTGCCTCAATAATGCTGAAAGAAAAATACTTCAAGAATAAACGGAAATATAATTTATATAACATAAGTAGAGCAGAAGTAGCTTACTAATCTCTTGAGTAAAAGCATTTCCTCCTCTTCTGAGCTCAGGCAAGGAGGCTGCTGCTGTGATGGTCATTAACTGTTATCAGAGGTAAAAAGCAACCAGACACCTTGGCAGGGACGGAGGTGAAGCTACCCTAGGATAACTCAGGAGCTAATGCTTATCTTGAAAGAGCACAATCTAAACTGAAGGAACTGGGCTTTGAGTGGGATGCGGAGGCCCTGTGATTGTAGGTAGTGTAGAACCAGGAGAGAAATTTTGTTTGACTCCTGTTTTTTCACCCCCAGAATGGCATTGTCCACATTTTATGAACTGCAGCTGACCATCTTGGCTTGACTTCCTCACAGTTTTACTTCTCAGAGGAAGAAACTTGGTCTTCCCACCTCTCATTCACTTCTGCTCTGCCTAAAGTGTTGAACTGATTCCCCAGTTCACAAAATCTAGTACTTTGCCGTAAGGCTAATATTTAGCTTCTTCTGCCAACCCTAAAGTCTGCTCTTAGAATCTACTTTTTCCCTTGAAATAAACTCTGCTTACTATTAACAACTTACAAATAATTCAGATATATTAACTTCAAACTAATTAGAAACATGCACAGTATGAAAAAACAAACATATTGTAATTCATTCCTTGTTTTTTCATTAAAGAAATCTGATAAACATGCTGATTTTAGTATTCTGATGGTGTAAATATTAATATGTGCCACTGATGATCACAGTGACCCCAAAATTAAGTAATTATGTTCTCATCCAACAACTGTAGAACACTCATATTGGTACAAGGTTAGAGATAGCAGTAAAAACACAAATGCTGCTCTGTATCGGATGAGAACATTGGTTTCATTTGTCTACTCTTCACTTCCAGACTCCTGTATCTGCACTCCATCCTAAATTACCTAGGTTTTTACCACTCACTGCCTTCCATAGCAATTGCTAAGGCACCCAGGTCCACACTGGCCTTTGCTGGTCTTCTAGACTGAACACTGGGTGATGTACTTTGATATCAGCTGAGATATCGTTACTCTCACTTAGTTTTGAAACACTGTGATTGAAATGCCACTGTTACTGGCATTGATGACTAACATCCATAGTTACTGCCATTGTTTTGGGTCATGTCAATGTTATGACTCTGGCACCAGAAGCCTGTGCATTCCCCAACTCATTTCCAACCAGTCTTGTGGTTGCTCTGCCTTACTACATTAAGTCAATCTGCCAAGATCTTTTCTTTCTGTTATAGATATTTGACCTCTCAGGTGATGTATTGGACTTGAAGCTTAACTCCTAGGCTTGAAGGATAGAAGTGTGGATGAAGAATGTTGCCTGTCATATCAGTAAACAAAGAGTGTTGTGGCTATCAAGCCATCAGTGACTGCAGCTGCTCCCCAACTCTGTGCCCTGAGAGGATTCAGGATAGAAAAATACAGGATACTGGCCCCGGTTAGCTAAGATCATACCAAAGGATTGATTTCAATGAGCCCAGACTCTTGCATCTTCCCATACACAGAAAAGTGCTATATTCATTAACTTGAGATATCTAGTCTTTCTTTAATTAACAATAATCTTCTGATGTTCCAACTACCTGGTTTTTATTGCAAGAATTCCTATTTATCCTGGCTTCTCCCTTTTAGTTCTTCAGAACAGTCCCTCAGAGCCATCTGAGAGGCTGTCTCCCAGGCTTAAGTCCTCAGTTTGTCTGTTAAATAAAACATAATTTTCAACTTTGGGGTTGTGCTTTTTTTTTTTTTTTTTCAGTCAATAGAAGCTAGGCAAAGTTATTCTCTGCTGTAAGATTTACCTCAATCCCATGAGGGTTTCTGTGGTGTTCAGGAAAATGAGCCTCTCAGATATCTGATACTGGAGAGTGATTTACCCATAACTTTACCTGCCATATTCAGAGATGCATCACTGTTTGAATGAGTCCGTACTTCCCAGGGGCTGTTCCCAGTCAATGAGAGCATGGTCAGGATACGAAAGTCAAGAAACTACCTGCGAGGGACCAGGATTCATCTGATGGGTGACTTTGGCTCAAGGATTCTGTAGGCTTTCCTGTAACCTTCCAAGAACTGTACTGCCTTCTGTATCCTGCCTTCCCTCGTTTCCCTCCCTCCTTTGCAGGATTCAGACCTTCATCACAGTTGACATCTCTCCTGACTTCCTTATCACCTTCTCTCATCAATGTTTTATCCCCAATTCTCTTTCGTTCCTAATTACATCTTGGCATCTGTTTCTTCAGAGTCTGGAACAATTTAGAACAACTAAAAATTTCATTCTCCTGCTTCATTTTTCAGGAATAGTATCTCTAGTATCGAAATGTCAGCAATAGATTACAATTCTTTTTCTGCTTTCTAATTGACCTTTTCTTTTGAATGGGAAAATAGCTAACATTGTCATTTTATAAACACTTCAGTTTTATTGTTTATTTTTAAAACTCAAAAATCTAGCTTTCAGTTTTCCTCTTGCTTAGAAAAGTCAAGTTTTTTGAATTTCAGAAAACAAAATCTCTAACCAAACAAATCAAACAAGACTCTCTTTTCTTCTCATAAAACTTGGCTCTTACTTTTGCTTCCATCCCGTGTGTTCAGCACAAATTCATTCAGAAATTCAGCCTATCATTTTATTTTATTTTTTTGGTTATGCTGGGACGTCATTGCTGCGTGCAAGCTTTCTCTGGTTGCAGTGAGCAGGAGCTACTCTTTGTTGCAGTGGATGGGTTTCTCATTGTGGTGGTCTCTCTTGTCGTGGCATGCAGGCTCTAGCTGCACAGGCTTTAGTAGTTGCAGTATGCAGGCTCAGTAACTGAGGCTCATGGGCTTTAGTCGCTCTGTGGCATGTGGAAGTTTCCCAGACCAGGGGTTGAACCCATGTCCCCTGCAGGTGAATTGTTATCCACTATACTACCAAGGAAGTCCCCTTGGTTTTAAGATGAGTTCACGCTCCTTTTGTAGCAGTGTAATGAGAAAAGCTATCACTGATAACTAAGTGATGGGAAAAAAAATTTGGCAAAAGAACATAAAGTAAAAGGGATAGAAAATGACATAGTATTTAGCATAAACATCACTAAAGTATCAGTTAATATCTTTTAACATCAAAAGATTTTTATTCTTATCTAGGCTCCTCATTTTCTCAAAATTTAGGATACATGAGGAGGGACTGAGAGTTCTGTGCTAGGAATAGTTTAGTCATTGGAAAAGATTACATCCATTTTTTGCAATTTCACATCTATTTCTTTTGGGGTATCAGCCCAGAATTTCAAAAATTCTCGTGTGCCATGAACTATTACAAACCCTACATGAAAATTGGAGCAAGTCAGCTGGAGGCCAGGACTTTGACCCTAGGAGAGATGGTGAATGCAGAGGGCAACCAGATTTTGACTTTATAAGAGTGGACTAAATAATATTTAGTTGGAAAATATGTTGCAGAATGGTTTAAACCCCCAAGAAATAATCAACAGAGAAGTATAAAAAAATGAGGGGAAGAATGGTCAGTGTCATGAAAAATCAAGGTTTCCACCTTGGACTACGATGTTTGAAAAGATTAAAGTCTTTTCTTTAAGAGGAATGACTGATTCCTGTGATATTGGCTCAAAATGCAAGAGAGAAGAATTTTGAGGGGGAACATTTCCATGATGGTCATTAACAGTTTAAAGCTATGCTGTGCTCTTTCTGGTTTTCTTTTGGTAGAAAAATAGAACTTTGGCAGTAGTTTTTTTTTTTTTTTTGTATTTATTTTTTTACACGAACTCCCAGACATGAACCTCCCTCCCACCTCCCACCTCCCACCCCATCTTCCCTCCAGATCATCCCCATACACCAGCCCCAAGCATCCTGCATCCTGCATTGAACATAGACTGGCAATTCATTTCTTACATGATAGTATACATATTTCAATGCTATTCTCCCAAATCATCCCACCCTCTACCTCTCCCTCTCCTTCTCCCTCAGAGTCCATATGTCCGCTCTACACATCTGTATCTCTTTTGCTGTCTTGCATACAGGGTCCTCATTACCATCTTTCTAAATTCCATATATATGTGTTAGTATACTGTATTGGTGTTTTTCTTTCTGGCTTACTTCACTCTGTATAATTGGTTCCAGTTTCATCCATCTTATTAGAACTGATTCAAATGTATTCTTTTTAATGGCTGAGTAATACTCCATTGTGTATATATACCACAGCTTTCTTATCCATTCATCCGCTGATGGACATCTAGGTTGTTTCCATGTCTGTCTGTGCTTCCCTGGCAAGGGGTGGGGGTTCCATCCCTCATCAGGGAAATAAGATGTGCAGCACAGCCAAAAAAAGAAAAATAAATTAAAAAAAAAAATTATACGTGTGAGTGTATGTAGGTTTCAAAATAGTTTTAGATTTACAGAAAATTTGAGAAGATAATATAGAGCATTCCTATATACCCTACAGTGGTTTCCCTTATTGGCAACATCATATATTAGTATCATACTAATAATACCATATCAATATTGTATGGTATCAATATAATATCAATAATACCAATACCAATAATTTAATGTCATTTTTAAAACTTAAAAAAATTATAGTTTGGTAAAACCAAATAACCAGCATAAACAGAGGAAAAAGTCACTTTTTCATAACCTCTAACTCCAACTTAGCATCCTCATAGTTACTATTTTTCTTATTATCTCAGTCTCCTCTTAGCATGGATTCTTAACTAAAAACTGAAACAAATTTTGCTCTGCTATCATTTGCCATACATGTGTGCATGTAGTTAAAATTTTATTATTTGATTTAAAGGTTTGGGGAAGTATTTTCTATAAACATAAAGAACCATGAAAATTTTTTTAAACAGCGGAACCAGAGCCACATCTAGAATCTAACACTGTGTACACTGCTGTTCAACAAGTCTAGAAGCTCTGCTTGGGTCTGGCCTCCTCCCTACTCCCCTACTCCCCTCACCGCCTCAACCCCCACCCTGAGTATTGCACGTCTAAGAATACCCAAGCTCAGGACACAGACTTGGTAAGTACCAGCTGTAACAAACTGGACAAGTGGGATAATTCTAATTGATGGGGTACTGATTTCAAATTACTGAAAGAAAAGGATTCTTTATGAAATTTTATGAGATGTCAGTTTTCCAGTTTTGACAAACAGGACATCACAGTGTTTTCCCTTGACATCATTCAAAAAACCTGGTTAAAATTAGATCTTACATAGAAATGGATTTTAGTTTATAAATTAGAAAAATCAAAGAAACAGCAAATGATAAATATTCTAAAGAATGTATTTTCAACTTGCTTTTAAAGTCTGAGCTACAGAAAATTAAGTGTTGTTGTGTTGTTTTTTTTTTAACATTTCTCCCCTAGTGAGTTTTCTTTGTTCTAACTGCCAAGTTGGTTTCAAAGATTCTTTCTGGATACCTAGCGGTTAGAACAAGTCGTACAGATTATGCAAAGAAATAACCAACTGAAGTAGTAGGTATAGTGCTACTTTTTATAGGAATATATGACATCCTGTCTTAAAACAGAACTTAAATAAAAGTCTCAAATAGGTCCCCCCTTTTTGGGGGGTGGGGGACCTTCCCAGGTGGATCAGTGGGTAAAGAATCTGCCTGCAATCCAGGAGACGCAGGCAGATATGAGTTTAATCCTCAGGTCAGGAAGATCCCCTGAAGGAGCACATGGGAACCCACTCCTGTATTCTTGCCTGGAAAATCCCATGGAGAGAGGAGCCTGGTGGGCTACAGTCCATGGGGTTGCAAAGAGTCAGACACAACTGAAGTGACTGAGCATGCACCCTGCTTTTTTAGTTGAAAAATCTTTTTTCCATCTTTGAAGATACTCTATACTTGATCAAACCAGAACTGTAATACTAAAATTAGAAAATATACTGAACAGTGTCCTAAAACATGTTCTGTATCTAACTTATATGATTTTGGAAAATCCCTAAAACTAAACAAACAACATAACATTCTTGTATCTTGTCACAAAAAAATGTGAGGAGCAAAACTTTGTTAAACAAATTAAGGATTTCAAGAAAGGAAAAACTTACACTAAGTTTTCAGTGAACCTAAAGTTCACTAAAATAGTTGAAATTCAGTCACTGTCGAAGTCCAGCATCAGGTTATAATTCCAAGGAAAACGCTGAATATCAGGATTAATAAATAAGAAAATGGTATTCCCAATTGGTGACTAAAGACTGCCAAGTTAAAGTTAGAAGTAGCACCATTGACAATTTTCAAGAGAACTGTGTTTATGGTTAAAATTGCTTATCTTATCAACTACTGTATAAGTCTGCTTTATGACAAAAGTGACTTGATTATCTAAGAATATCACTATCATTGATTTATTACTGACTGATGCTTTAACAGCAAGACTTAAAAAAGAAAAACGTTTATCACTCAGTCGTGTTTGACTCTTTGCGACCCCATGGACCACAGCCTGCCAGACTCCTCCGTCCGTAGGATTCTCCAGGCAAGGAAAGCTTCAAATCAGTCTTGTTAACAATTAACTTGGTATTACAGAGAGAGCAGGCTTGGTATTACAGAGAGAGCAGGACCCAGCCAGTCTGTCTTGAGGCAAGACATCCTTTTTGAGACTTTTAATGTCCTAACTATAGTTAGGCGGATGTGAGGAATTGTGTAGTTTTGCCAGTGCGCTTTGAATGAGTAAACAGAGATAGACTGGAAAGTGTCAGAAGTAACTGAAGCACACAGTGACCCAAAGAAGCTTCTGGAAGGATGTACAGTAAGTCCCCTACATACCAACCTTCAAGCTGAGAACTTTCAAAGATGTGAATGTGCGTTCACACGTCCAATCACATAAATTAGTTCACGTGTCTGATGGACATTGTCACGTGCGTGCATCCCCTACAAGTGGCTGTACTTTTGTGTACTTTACTGTACACTACTGTATGTGGGCAGTAGTACAGTGCCTTTATTTCAAGCCCAGGATGTCTGAAAGCAAACATAAAAGCAGCAGCGATGCAACTGGTAGTGCTAAGAAGCACCAGCCGTTGTACTATATACTACAGTACTCTTCAAAGTACTATACTGTAAGGTTTAAAATGTTTTATTTTTCATGTTTGCTTTGTTATATATTATTTTCATGAAAAGTATTATAAAACTATTTCAGTACAGTACCATATAGCCGATTATATTACTTGGGTACCTAGGCTAACTTTGCTGGACTTATGAACAAATCAGACTTACAAACTGCTCTCAGAAGAGATGTCATTCCTGCGTAGGGGACTTACTGTTCCTCGCAAGGTGAATAGTAGAAGGTGCCAAGTGATTCTCAACATTTTGGTACATTTTTGTCTGATCTGAAGCTTAAAGTAACAAACACTCTTTTAAAAGCAGAAAACAACAGCTGTATTTTGTAAAAGGACAATTAAAATAATATGTTAAAACTTGGTATCTGAATGCAGTAAAAGTTTTATAAAACATTACAAAAATGTCTTGAAACTACCCAGTTTTGTTGAGGCATTAAGAAAAAGTTCCCATCCACTGCATACCAACGACAGGCAAAAGAAAGCAGCTTTCCTTTCTAATTCAATAACACTGATGATCTGTTGTTGGCATATGGATAATATTTATTTCAAAGAGTAGAGTAAAGCTACCCAAGTTACTAAAAGTAACAGAAGCTATATAGATACACCACATTACTGGGATTCTTAAAGATCATTTCCAAACTTATCCAAAAATCCTGTTCTTTATTTTTAAAGCTCTAGAAGATAATTACTAAATAAATTCTAGTTGGATTACCATGTGCCTAGGGGTAAAAATATAACTGACATTATTCTTACCTGGTGCTGCACATCGGAATTTGCTGGGCAGTTCAAAGTAATTGGATCACACTCCTCTTCTATGGATTAAAAAAAAATATATGTTAAGCTTGGTGAAGAAAGCACATGCTCTGTAGTATAAGGCCTAAAATGAAGGCTTAATATTACATTCTGTTTATGTCTGGTAAAACCAGGAGGACCTTGAGTGGCCCAGTTACAAGTTCCCCTCCTCGCTCTGCTCCTGTGGACAAGACCCCAGCTAAACAACTCTCCTTCTCAAGGGGATCAGGCACCACCCTTACTTATGCCTGAGCGGTGGGTTTCAGTTCCCTGCCAGACCACTGAATTATTCCGACAATTACATCCTTCCCCAGGAGCCCTGGGGCACACATCTGTTTCTAGGACAGCCTTGTCACCCAAGCCCCTGGTTGCTCACCCTGTTCCCAAGCGCAGCCCCAGTATGACCCTGCATGGCGTGCAGCATCGTCCTCCCCCAGGCCACGAGGCTCCATGACTCATAAGCTGCTGTCAATCTCACCTGCCAGATGTCCTTTGCATGGCCATCCTCATAACCCCATGGCAGGATCCCTCTCTGGCCAACGTAGTGAACAGGAGGTGATTCAAACTTTCCCTTCTGATAATCTTACATCAGATTCCAGGGTGTTGGCTGTTTGACTGACAGTTTACTAAGCCCTTCAGAGATCAGGGAGTGGGATTATACTTACCTTGATAGCTCAGCCTCCTAAAAGTCAAACTGAAACCATTTCAGTTCTAAAGTGGGGATTGCCAGTGAAAGTCAGAGGAACATGATAGACATATGAAATGCCTAATACTTCTTATAATTAATTGTTGAGGAAGGAAATTCCATTCTTACGCTGTCTTACATATGTGGTAACTTCACAGCTCCCCAGTTTGTGGTGAAGACAAATACATTAAAAGCTGATCTTGGGGACTTCCCTGGTTGTTCAGTGGTTAAGATTCTGCACTTTACTGCAGGGGACACAGGTTCCTTCCCTAGCTGCGGAACTAAGGTCCTACATGTCATGTGGTATGGCAAAAAAAAAAAAAAAGCTGAATTTTTCCATTAAATTTTACTCTTTAACCATAGAATTCAGTATCACACTAACCTTGAAAGCTGACAGAAATACACTATGAAACAAAAGTTTAGTGGCATGTAAAATGTTAGAGTTATAAAGCCTTACACAGAGAATCACTTAACTCCAGGTTCAAAAGTTAGGACTGAATGACAGATTGATTGATTCATCCATTATTTATTTTTACATTCTGTAACATGCACTGACCTACTACAGACTGAGCTGATAGTCTGATAGTTCATGTAAGGGGCTATATTTATTGCTGCCTACATGATTCTGACTGAAAGGTCATTTTCCCTCAATATTATTATCTGCAAAATTTAAACTAAAGGCAGTCTTTTACTAAGACTCCATCTGGCATCTTTTTCTTAATGTATTTGGCTGTACTAGTTCTTGGTTGTAGTGTGCAGGATCTTTAGTTGCAGCAAGAGAGAGCTAGTTCCCCGATCAGGCATAGAACTCGGCTCCTATGCGTTGGGAGGGCAGAGTCTTAGCCACTGGGCCACCAGGGAAATCCCTACACCGTATCTTTCTAAGCTGGAGCAACGGAGATCTCACCTAGGCTTGTGTTCCTCATGATACAGTTCCAGTTCTCTTGCATGAGAATCATTTGACTGTCTGTCAACAACACAGATTCCTGGGCTCCCCCTCCAGACTTTCTGGTTTGGAACTTTGGGGAGTCCAGAAATCTGACACCTAACAAGCACCCCATAGAATTCAGATGCATACTAAAGTGATTTTTCACAGTGACAGACACTTTTTTTCAGTCATATTAACTCTGACAATGGTCGTGCGTGCTGTGCACACTCAGTGGCTTCAGTCGTGTCCAACTCTGCGGGACCTTATGCACCGTAGCCTGCCAGGTCCAGGGGATTCTCCAGGCAAGAATACTGGAATGGATTGCCATGCCTTTCTCCTGGAGATCTTCCCAACCCAGGGATGGAACCCACGTCTCTTATGTCTCCTGCACTGGCAGGTGGGTTCTCCACCGCTAGCACCACCCGGGAAGCCCCTCACAAGGGCCAGTGTCATGACCGTTACCCGAGCACTTTTGAAAAGGCAGGGCTTTTTATTTCCCAACACAATGTTAACTTGAAATTAAAAGGCAACTTTTCTTACACCGCCTCCCAAACACTCCTGTGGTCGTATCCTTCTCCCTCCCATCCACCCTCCAGTAAAGAGAAAAGTTTCGCAGAATGGTCACCTTTGTATTGGGGGAGGGGATTATAATTTGGGGGAGGGGATTTAACTGTTGGCTTGCTGTAACCGGAGATTGCCAGGAGTCTGGGTCAAGGCTGGGTGGGAGGCAGGCAGTGAGCTGGTGGGATGAGTGGGACCAGGTAACATCATATCACGCCGACAAGAGAGGTTTTTAGTTTCATTTAAAAACAAACTTAGTAGCAAAATGCCATCAATCAATCAGCAAAATGAGAAATCATAAAATACAATACAATGGCTTGCTAGTTTGGGGGCAGACAGTTTTACTGGGTTGGCCATAAAGTTCATTTGGGTTTTTCTGTTACAGCCTATGGACAAACCCGAACAAACTTGCTGGCCAACCCAACACTTCCAGATTATTTCAGTGATTTCCTCAGCACTTGTTTATTTTCTCCTAACTTTTCCAAACTGAACTACTACATTTCGTTAATAAATTTTTCCTAATATCACCCATGTTGAAGTTCAAATTACACAAAATTATTCACAATAAAATCAGCCTATTTCTCTTTCACTTTACATTTGCTATATAATTTTTTTTGAACAATGAAACTCAGAGAAAATGAAGGTGATAAAATTTTGATTAAATCAGATATATTTTTGTACAATTTCCCCTCACTAGGAATAGCAGCTGAAATATCAGAATTCTTTTCAAAAGACATTTTTCTCTCAAAATGTGAAGAGCCACCTTCCCTCTAGAATCCTCAAGCCAGTAGTTTCTACAAGATATAGGAATTCATGAAATAAAGTGAACCCCAATCTTAAATGAGTCCTGAGTTTAGTGCCTAAGACTCTCACAGAGAACCTATAACAGACGCTTGACGTACTGAGCAGCCTGAAATCTCTAAAAGCCGGGGAGGCAGAAGCTGCACATTTGTTCCCAAGAAATCAAGTATTGTAACATGTTTTATCTCAAGAAAGATGCCTACAGTTGATTTATGGTAAAAAGCACAAAATTCAGGCCCATTTTTGTTTGGACCATGTTGAGGAACAGTGTTATACTGTCCATGGGGAAACTAGGAATATACTAGAATTAGGATGAAGATTTTGTGAAACACGCTTCTTTTCTTAAGAAAATATATTTTGAAGACTTTTTAATCATATGGAAATGGTTCAAGCTAATTACAAATGACTCCTCTATTGAATATAGTAGCCCCCTAGAATTCACTTACGTGTCAGAGTCTGAATCTGTACTTAATATAATTCGATTATATTTACTTTTAATCTATAAATTAGCCTCTTCACTAATTTATGTGGGCTTTGTATTCCTAAAAACAACAAGAAAATTACCATAATCATTTAATACTGATATTGGCTCCATTATGGTATCTTTAACAAAATACTGCAGACATTAAATTGTTGTATTATCAAATGCAAATGTGGGAGTAAGTTTTCAAACTTCTGGACATGGTTCATTACATGTAAAATCAGGTATTTCTTGGAGAAAAATTATGTGCTTAATAATGCTCTTCTGCTGCTGCTGCTGCTAAGTCACTTCAGTTGTGTCCGACTCTGTGTGACCCCATAGACGCAGCCCACCAGGCTCCCCCGTCCCTGGGATTCTCCAGGCATATATATATATATATATATATATATATATAGAGAGAGAGAGAGAGAGAGAGAGAGAAAGAGAGAGAGCAAGCTTTATTTTTGGAGCTGAAATTGCTAAGCCTTGGATACTCCTGCTGCTGCTCCTAAGTCACTTCAGTCGTGCCAGACTCTGTGTGACCCCAGAGACGGGCAGCCCACCAGGCTCCCCTGTCCCTGGGATTCTCCAGGCAAGAACACTGGAGTGGGTTGCCATTTCCTTCTCCAATGCATGAAAGTGAAAAGTGAAAGGGAAGTCACTCAGTCGTGTCCAACTCTTCGAGACCCCATGGACTGCAGCCCACCAGGCTCCTCTGTCCATGGGATTTTCCAGGCAAGAGTACTGGAGTGGGGTGCCATCGCCTTCTTCGAAGCCTTGGATACTAAATCTAAGTAATTAACTGCTTAGTCTGGCTGTCACAACAAAATTAGAGCACATCGATTTGTGTTTAGGCACTCGTGCTATGTAAGAAGACAGTATGGTAATTTATTGGCCACTTGTTTTAAAAGTATTGGTGGGTTGCTTGTTCCTAGTCACCCAGCTCCTGAATTCCTGGTCATCCGCGTTGTTCTTGGCTTCCATGTCATGAGAGTCTCCCAGCTGACCCTGAGAGTGAAGACCTTGGGACATGTGGTGTCTTAGTGTTGGCCATTCTCCTGGACACCCTCCAGTTGCCACCGCTTCACTTCCTGAACTTTACTTGTTTGGAGTTGCCTGGGTTCCTGAGGTAGAGGAGTATGCAGCCCAGCCCTGGAACCAGTAATCCTTAACTCGCCTCTGTATCCTTCAACTTTCTTCTCAGCCATTGCCTTCTCCAATAAAGTCTTAGCTTTATAATAATAAAAATATTCTAATTTACCTTGAGATAACTTAATCTAGTACTACATGTTTTAGTCTAATATTAATACTTGATTTTAAAAAATGGTATCTTACGTGTTTCATATCATGTGACTCGTGTAAGGTGGCTCAGATGGTAAAGAGTCTGCCTGCAGTTCAGGAGATCTGAGTTTGATCCCTGGGTCAAGAAGATCCTCTGGATAAAGGCATGGCAATCCACTCCAGAATTCTTGCCTGCAGACGTCCGTGGACAGAGAAGCCTGGCGACCTATATAGTCCGTGGGGCTGCAGAGCTGGACACGACTGACTGACACTTTGACTCTCACTGCCTTTTCAGTACATTTATGACAACTTTGAAATGATCACAGCAGTCTGTATAAGGTGCTGTTGAAAGAATCAGGCCTCAATAAACCTCTCAGCAAAGAACATGTAATAGTGGAGCACTTAATAGAGCAGACCTTTCATGCGACTTAAGATCTTTTGATGAACTCACTTATTAAATATTTCTTGGTACATTACATGTAATTCAGGCCTAAACTCTGAGAGTGACATCGTCGTACTTCTAGCCAATGGCATTAACTCCCAAACTGTCTTATTAAATAGCTTCCTGAAAAGGTATTTATCTGTGGTTGAGCTGGGTTTTCATTTCTGCCTGTGGGCTTTCTCTAGTTGCTGTAACTGGGCGGTTACTCTGTTCTGGTCCCCAGACTTCTCATCGCAGGGGCTTCTTTCGTTGCAGAGCACCGGCCCTAGAGCATCTGGGCTTCAGGAGTCGTGGCTGGTGGGCTCTGGAGCACCGGGCTCAGTAGTTGCGGGGGCACAGGCATAGCTGCTGTGAGGCGTGTGGAATCTTCCCAGTCCAGGGATCAAACGCGTCTCCTCCACTGGCAGGCAGGTTCTTTACCACTGCGCCCCCGGGGAAGCCCTAAAGCTCACCGTTTTAAAATGTGTCATTCAGCGGTTTATAGTATTTTCACCAAGTTGTACAATCCTCACCATTATTTCCATCACCCCAGGAAGAACCCTTGTACCCACTAGTAGTCACGTCCCATTTCTCAGTCCGTTCCTGGCCACCACTAATGAACTTTCTGTGGATATGCCTATTTTGGATATTCAGTTTAAGTGGAATAATTGCAATATGTCTGGCTTCTTTAGAAACCACGGGTGAAACGGCACTTCACTTAACCTTCTCTGATCAAAGTTTTAAGACTTTCATGTCCTCCAGGCAGCATGCAGCCTGAAAAATAAGATGCCTGCCTGAGTTGTTTTCCAGGAACTTGGAGTCAGCTGCATCTAGTTCAGGCTGAGCCAAGGGTCAGCTGTGTCTAGCTCGAGCTGCGCTCCATAGGGCTAGAAAGGACCACAGACCGCTGGTCTGGGCATGCGTGGGCATCCGGAGGCTTGAGCACTGGTGACCTTTAAAATGTGCAGAGGCCTGTAGCTTAGTTACGCCAGTGCTGTACAAAGATTCTCTTGGCTTTTCCAGGATGATTTGAGACCTATTTGCCCATCTCCTTGCTTTGCTGCAAACCTCGGCGGCTCACCGTTTGGGCTTGCTGCGAGTTGGGTGAAACAAACCGGTGAGTAACACCTTCACTTAGCGTAAAGTTTTCAAGGTTGATGTTTGAATAAGTACGCCATTCCTTTTTCTGGCTAAATAATATTCCATTGTATGCATGTACCACGTTTATTTATCTGTGGTTTTTTTTTTTTTTGGCTATTATGAATAATGTTGAGGTAGAAACTTAAATGTGTGACTGTGTGGAGCCATATTTAGTTTGTTTGAACTGGTACCATAAGAAAGCCTCCACAGTGTGGTTAGTTGATAAATCTTTTAAGTCTCTATGGTTCCTCCTCTACAGCTTTATATCTTTTCCAGATTTTTTTAAAGACTTGAGTCATTTGTCCTGTATGGTTTTCCAAACTCTGAATTTTGTTGACTGCATTTTTGAGCATAATTTAACATGTTTTTCTAATGTCTATAATTTCATCAATTGAAATTGGAGCTGGATGCAGATGCTTGATTGGATTCAGATTCAGTGGGGGAGAGAGGGCTGGCAAGATTACATTGTACTTTTTTTTTATTCTACAAACGTGTCTCTCTCTCTCTTTTTTTTTAACCATTAGCAGCCATTCATGATCTTTGCTTAGATACATTACGGAATGAGAGGTTGTGATAGTCTGTTATTTATTTATTAGCTAGAATATGGTATAAAGAAAAAAATCTGCCCTCAAATATTTTGTTTTAAAAGTGATTTTTATTTTACTTTCTGATATTTCATTATTAATGTAAAAAAATGCAACACATTTCTCTGTGTTAATCTTATATCCTGCTACTTTGCTGAATTTAACACTTCTAATAGTTTTTGTGTGAAGTCTTACAGAGTTTCCTATTTAAAGTATTGTATCATCTGCATATAAAGACAATTTTACGTCTTCCCTTTCAATTTGGATACCTCTTATTTCTGGCATGACTGACTCGATGGACATGAGTTTGAGTGAACTCCGGGAGTTGGTGATGGACAGGGAGGCCTGGCTGTTGCTATTTATGGGGTCACAAAGAGTCTGACATGACTGAGCAACTGAACTGAATTATTTCCTCTTGGATACCTTTTATTTTGTTTCAGGGACATACTTGTTAGAATTCTTATAAATTTTGGAGAAAATGTAAATGTTTCACATTTGGTTAATATGACCCATTTGGCATTAGAAGTTGGTGTTTATCCTGAAAAGGTGAAATTATTTATGATTTTTAAAGGAAATTAAGACCAAAGGAAATAAGGCATGGAACATACTAAGATTTATTCACTCCAACATCCATCTTGGTTTATCAAGAGGGGGTTAAATTTGACATGATTTCATTCCCCTGCCCCCCGNGTTTGGGTTTTTCTGTTACAGCCTATGGACAAACCCGAACAAACTTGCTGGCCAACCCAACACTTCCAGATTATTTCAGTGATTTCCTCAGCACTTGTTTATTTTCTCCTAACTTTTCCAAACTGAACTACTACATTTCGTTAATAAATTTTTCCTAATATCACCCATGTTGAAGTTCAAATTACACAAAATTATTCACAATAAAATCAGCCTATTTCTCTTTCACTTTACATTTGCTATATAATTTTTTTTGAACAATGAAACTCAGAGAAAATGAAGGTGATAAAATTTTGATTAAATCAGATATATTTTTGTACAATTTCCCCTCACTAGGAATAGCAGCTGAAATATCAGAATTCTTTTCAAAAGACATTTTTCTCTCAAAATGTGAAGAGCCACCTTCCCTCTAGAATCCTCAAGCCAGTAGTTTCTACAAGATATAGGAATTCATGAAATAAAGTGAACCCCAATCTTAAATGAGTCCTGAGTTTAGTGCCTAAGACTCTCACAGAGAACCTATAACAGACGCTTGACGTACTGAGCAGCCTGAAATCTCTAAAAGCCGGGGAGGCAGAAGCTGCACATTTGTTCCCAAGAAATCAAGTATTGTAACATGTTTTATCTCAAGAAAGATGCCTACAGTTGATTTATGGTAAAAAGCACAAAATTCAGGCCCATTTTTGTTTGGACCATGTTGAGGAACAGTGTTATACTGTCCATGGGGAAACTAGGAATATACTAGAATTAGGATGAAGATTTTGTGAAACACGCTTCTTTTCTTAAGAAAATATATTTTGAAGACTTTTTAATCATATGGAAATGGTTCAAGCTAATTACAAATGACTCCTCTATTGAATATAGTAGCCCCCTAGAATTCACTTACGTGTCAGAGTCTGAATCTGTACTTAATATAATTCGATTATATTTACTTTTAATCTATAAATTAGCCTCTTCACTAATTTATGTGGGCTTTGTATTCCTAAAAACAACAAGAAAATTACCATAATCATTTAATACTGATATTGGCTCCATTATGGTATCTTTAACAAAATACTGCAGACATTAAATTGTTGTATTATCAAATGCAAATGTGGGAGTAAGTTTTCAAACTTCTGGACATGGTTCATTACATGTAAAATCAGGTATTTCTTGGAGAAAAATTATGTGCTTAATAATGCTCTTCTGCTGCTGCTGCTGCTAAGTCACTTCAGTTGTGTCCGACTCTGTGTGACCCCATAGACGCAGCCCACCAGGCTCCCCCGTCCCTGGGATTCTCCAGGCAAGAACACTGGAGTAGGTTGCCATTTCCTTCTCCAATGCATGAAAGTGAAAAGTGAAAGGGAAGTCACTCAGTCGTGTCCAACTCTTCGCGACCCCATGGACCGCAGCCCACCAGGCTCCTCTGTCCATGGGATTTTCCAGGCAAGAGTACTGGAGTGGGGTGCCATCGCCTTCCCCAAATGCTCTTCTACCCCATGAATAAAGACAGAGAAAAGGTCTAGAGTATGGTTTTTAAGTCATGTTACTTGTCAACTCACCACCGTTTTAACTGAGGTTTTATAAAACTTAAATTATTGAAGAAACAGGTACAGTACAGTTACTGTATTATCAGGCTGCTAAGCAACAATCTTTTTCTCTTAAAACAGGAAATCACATTCAAGATGATTTAACAAAAAGATTTCAGATGGACCAAACCATGGCAATGCATTCCCAGAGTCAGTGTGGCTCGGTTTGTGCTTAAAACAGTGGTTCCACTCTCAGCCCTGCTATGAGAGCTTTCCACAGTCCTCAACCCTGATTGATCACAGTTCTCTTGCCAGACTTCGCTCCACCCTGTCTGAAGCTCCTGGGTGCCAGGCGCTGTTCATGTATTTGATTCTCACGAGCACCCTGGGAGGTGGGATCTACCTTGTCCTAAACTGTGAGGTCATCTGCTGAGTCCTCTCAGAGCTGGCGAGTTTTGTCAGCCAGTTCTCTCCTACATGTCCCATTGGAGGGTACACCACATTCTTGAAGCTTCTTGGGCAGGCTCTCAAAGGGAGGTCTGAGACCCACTCACTCAGGTATGCATTAAAACACAGGTATCAGTCCTAATCTCCCAGGTGTCTCACCCTCTCCTACCACACGACCATACGTAAAATAGATAGCTAGTGGGGAAGCTGCAATATAGCACAGGGAACTCAGCTCAGTGCTTTGTGATGACCTAGATGGGTGGGATTGGGGTGGTTTGGGAGGGAGGTTCAAGAGGGAGAGGATATATGTATACATATAGCTGATTCAATTTGCCGTACAGCAGAAACTAATCCAACATTGTAAAGCAATTATCCTCCAATTAAAAAAACAACAAACGTGAGGGAAAAAAAAAAAAACAAAACCCTACAGGTTTCTGGGCCTGATCCTAGACCCACCACATGATGATTTTGGAGAAGCAGGGCCCAGAACCTGCATTTTAAACTAGCTCCCCAGATAATTCTTCACTGCACCCTCCCTGAAGTCCAGTGAATACTACCCAGGATAGTTTCCTATCTACGCTGGTGTCTTGGCCTGCGCCTCTCACTTTCTTGCTGAACTAGACAGTCACAGGGTGGGGAATTCAGGATGCTGAGAAGTCGTTCAGGGAGGAGAAGAAGGGAAAGGAAACATGCAGGAAGCCAGCCTCCCCAGAACAACCAGGAATTGGTCTCAACGGCGGCCTTCAGGCTCTTTTCTTTATACTATTGCCATTCCTGGGCGAAACTGTGCTGATGTCATTTCAGGAAGCAGGGGGAGGAGTCTGGTGAGCAGAGAATGAGAGAACAGGACTCAGCAGAACCACAGACTTGACCACAGATGGGCCCTGGCAGGGAGCTCCCTTCCGACCAGCAGTCTGGCAGTCCTGTGATACCCATCACCACAAGGAAGCTGGGGAAACCCACAGCAGGCTGTGCTGGGAAGTCCTCTCTCTCCAGGAAGCCGGGGAGGCCCTGCCAACTCTGACGCTGGTCAGATCTGCTTGCTCCCCACCCCGTTCCTTCACCCTCGGTTGTCAGCAGAACATAAGGTAAGTGCTCCAGTGTGATGGCGACCAGCTCATTCTCCTTACTGGATACAGCCTTGCGGACTACAGCCTTGGACAGGCTCAGGCTCCTTTCAGATGCGTGTGCACCACATCTGAGATGTTAATCTGTGGATCATGAAAGAAAGCTCTTTTTGCTTTGGGACCTGACAAGCACCCCCTTCCCCTTGTCTGGCAACGGAACCTGTGGTT
The DNA here is from genome assembly GCA_006410675.1 of Oreotragus oreotragus. Taxonomy (NCBI): domain Eukaryota; kingdom Metazoa; phylum Chordata; class Mammalia; order Artiodactyla; family Bovidae; genus Oreotragus; species Oreotragus oreotragus. The sequence goes on from SJYX01024593.1 coordinate 317,196, forward strand.
TGAGTAGAACTGTCTCCATGCCCTCCGCATGCATCATCTAACCTCAAGGCTCAGACCTGGTCAGCCCTCCATCCTCCTGAGGACCACAATCAATATGATTGCCCCATGACGAAACTGTTCCTGTCTCAACTGCCCCTAAAACCGAGCCATGTGTGCTGGGGGAAAGGCTCCCTCCTGTTCCACTGTCGTAAGCAGCACCAGGTGAAGCTGGAGGTGGCAGAGACCATCTTTCCCACCACGTGGGGAAAACTGGCCTGAGAATTGAGTCAACACAGAAGGCTGAGCCATGAGAATCAGAGAGAGGGGTGGGGAGAGAAAGAAGAGGAAGAAGGACACGAGGAAAAGAGAGAGAGAGAGCCTGAGACACCATTTTAAATGTTTGGATTTAACAGACTCAGAGACTCTAAACCACCAAATCCTTCCCCTCCCCTTTTTTGTTTTTATTGGTTTGCGGCCATACCATGCAGCATGCAGGACCCTCGTTCCCCAACCAGGGATCAAACCTGTGTCCCCTGCATTGGAAGTTCAGCGTCTTAACCACTGGACTGCCAGGGAAGTCCCTGCCCCCCACCCCTTTTAAACTAATTTGAGTTATATTTCTGTCACTTACAACCCACAGTCCTGGTTGTCTTCATTTTAAGCATGCCAAAAACACCATAGGAAATTGATGTATCATTTGATCTAAAGTCATTTCTAGATTTTAATTTCAAAATCCATACTACAGATGATCAAATCAGGCACTAAATTAGCAGTATGTTTCTGTTCTACAGTTTTAACAAATGAAAACTTAACTCTGACTAGTGCTTTGTTCAGGACAGGAGAATAATCACATGCACAAGTTGTTGCATTAACTGTACATACCTTTAGGGAGTCCTGTGTCTTGAATGGGATACTTGTCTGACTGTAGAAAACCAACAAAAGGGGAGAGTTATTTTTTTAAACACCATAGTCAATTATAAGATCAAAGTGAAAAGAAAGCTTTGTCTTGGGAAAATCATGATTTCTCATTTAAAACCTTGCAAGTTTTTAGCCTTGAATTTATCCATAGGCCTGACCCATGGCTTGTCTTTATTCTCAATTTTATAGAGGTGAAATCAAATTTGATGAAACGTCAATGATAGAACATGAAACAGAATAAGCCTTCAGCTCTGACCACTAAACCACACTTCCTCTCTTGTCTGCAGTGCTATTTTACTTCCTGCAGCTCAAAACTGAGGGACTGTCGTGTCTTTTCTCACCATTTGTGTGACACGCATCTGGGTCAGCAAGCAGTTGCACAAAGATCAGTCACCTATTATGCACAATTATGCACAGTTCCTCAATGCTTTTGTTGAGGGCACTACTGTCACAGGGAAATCAAAATAGCAAATGCTCTTGCAATCACGTATTTCTTTGTTGGTACTGATGAATATGCAGGTGTCTAAGCTTCTGGAAACTTCTACTTCAGATTACACAATGTAGTTGTTTTCCGTAGATTTCTACGAGAGACGCTTGAACGTGCCCGATTTCCCTAGCCTGCCTCTGACCCTGCCTCAGTTCCACCATCATCTCCTCTGGGCCCTTGGGTCCATGGCTCTCCAGCTTAAACAAAGCTGCACCTCCCAACTCTCCTGTAGGTCTCACCACTGTCTTCCTTGGACAGAGGAGGAAAAGAAATGCAGAACCAGAGATTCTTTTTTTAAGGAAAAAAAAAACAAAACTGAGTTTATTAACACTATTAAGCTTTAAAATTAACATGGCTTCCTTAACATAGTCCAATATTCTATGGATGTTCGAATTTACATGGTTGTCAGCTATGTATTTAATTTTGTTTCTTGATCAGGAGTTAAAGGAAGGCTGACATGCAGTCGTCACTCAGTATCCTTCAGGGGCTGACTCTAAGACCTTCCATGGATACCAAACTCTGGATGCTCGAGTGGGATTTTAGTTCCCTGACCAGGGATGGAACCTGTGCCCCTTGCATCGGGATCACGTAGTCTTAACCACTGGGCCACAAGAAAAGTCCTATGGCGTGCTATGGAAAGGGACTTGGGCATCCAGGGCTTCTGCTTTAAATGCCTTTCCTTGGAGTTTCTTTGGAGCAGAAGCCTCCAACCTCTTTCCACGAAAGAAATTAATCTTCTTTATGTTATCAGTTCAACCTTTGAAGGGCCTGGGGTTTAAGGTCAGACACACTGGAGGTCAAGCATGTCTACACAACTGAGCCCCAAGAACACTTTGGACACCAAAGGCAGGATGAGCTTCCCGGGTCGTCAGGACTCTGTGTGTATCATCACACACCATTACTGAGACCAGGAAACACTGTCCACACAGCGGAGAGATAACTGAAAGCCACCTGCTTACAGCTCTCCTGGGCCCTGACCTAGGTTCCTCCTCCTCATTTGGCTGACTTTAATCTGAATCCTTTTGCTATAATACACCACAGTCTTGGGTGGAAAAAAAAATTAAACATCAATCAGAAAGAACTTAAAAGTCAAATACTTTCCCCCCAGACTAAATCCTTCCCCATACTCTGTCCCCTACAACGTGGAAAACACACCTGTACTATAATACTTCTCAGACTCTTTTCAAAGTATTTGTCTCAGACCATGAGTGTCTGAAGAGAAGGGACCATCCCAAGGTTTTGACTAAGTTCAGTCTGCAAGAATGAACAAGTGTGGGTTTCCTGGACAGACTGACAGTTGAGCGGGCCTAGAGGGTGCCCAGGACTCAGCATGGCCATTGCAGATGGTGGACACAGAGGATCAAGGCCAGGTGGTTGGAAGACTGGTCGCCCTGCAGCAGAAATGAGGCTGGGGGTGGAAAAGGCAGACACAGCTGGATATGAAATAATGGAGCTGGTTTCCATGGAAGACCCTGGAAGTGAGATGAAGCGATTGTGGTGCCATTCTAGGAACTCAGGAAGCTTGACTCGCCAAACATGTTGCCTGCTTGGTGCCCACTTCAGCATATAAGAACATGGTCGGCACAGCCTTGCAGAAAGCCAGGCAAGCAAATCATCCCCACACAATAGCATAAAAAATAGAGAAGACAACGGCTGAAGGCCCCAGGATGAGGCAGAGAAGGCTTTCCAGGTAAGGAATGCTTAAGTTGAGTGGCAGGAGTGAGGAGTGAGGAGAGGCATCCAGGACTCAAGCTGAGCTGTAAGGAGGGGGCCCCCAAGGAAGGCACACCCTGGTGTCAGGGGATCTAGTGGACAGTGAGACAATCACAGGTCAGGCAGTGTGAAGGGTGATTTAAGTAACCCTTTGCAGGGGTCCCCAACCGCTGGGATCTGATGCCTGATGATCTGAAGTGGAGCTGATGTAATAATAACAGAAATAAAGTGAACAATAAATATAATGCACTTGAATCATCCCCAAACCATCCATCCCCACCTGGTCTGTGGAAAATTTGTCTGCAATGAAACCGATCCCTGGTGCCAACAAAGTTGGGGACCACTGCTCTACAGAACCCATAGCTTTAGTAACAGGCTACACCCGAGAGGATCATAAGACCTGGCCTCAGGGTCATTGTGTACTCTGCTTTTGCAGGAGTTAAGAGCTGGAATTTTTTCATAATTGCAGTGTCTCAAAGTTTGATTCCCTACGCTCTCCACATTTATTAAACTGTGCTGTAGTTATAACATAAGGCCATAAAAACAAACATTTCAGGTTTCTAGGACATTAAGGTGCCTTGTGAATCACCCCCTTTTTTTTTTTTTTGCTGTGCTGGGTCTTAGTAGAGGAGTGTAAGATCCAGTTCCCTGATCTGGGGTTGAACCCAGGCCCCGTGCATTGGGAGCATGGAGTCTTAGCCACTGGACCACCAGGGAAGTCTCCGCCAAAGACTTAAAGACTGAACTGAAGTATCTTGAGAGTATNTTTTTTTTTTTTTGGCTGTGCTGGGTCTTAGTAGAGGAGTGTAAGATCCAGTTCCCTGATCTGGGGTTGAACCCAGGCCCCGTGCATTGGGAGCATGGAGTCTTAGCCACTGGACCACCAGGGAAGTCTCCGCCAAAGACTTAAAGACTGAACTGAAGTATCTTGAGAGTATTTTATGCCATTCTAACTAAATTAATAAAAATTCTTCATGACTCAACAGATCACATCCTCCAGATACTTTGAAAAACAGGAATGTATCTCACACTGCATGCACAGTAACACATGCAATGCTGTCAAAGGCATTTATTTGGTCATAAGAAAGAGGCAGTATCGAGTAGGGGAGCAGGGCTTCAGTCTGGCTGACTTTCTACAAATCAGCTAATTGCCATATCCTCATCTACAGCAGAATAATAAAATCTTTTATCACAGTAGACACACCACAGATTGGTTACGGGATGGAGGGGCAGGGATCCGAAGCTAGCTGACGGGTTTGAATCCCACCTGGCCTGCTTCCAAGTTTGGCAACTTGCTTCACCCCTTGTGTCTCAGCTTTTCATCTATGAAGCAGGCAATGCCTACCTTTCAGGACTGTTGCAGGGGTAAAAGAGGTAATTGACAATGTATGCCCACCTACATATGGGCAGCCCTCCATTACTGTAAGGTGTTCAAATTTTTCTTTCAATCTCAAGATATATATTTTGATTTCTGAAGAAGGGGGTCATTAAAAATAGGTAGTATTAAAATTAGACAAGCAAAAAAAAAAAAAAGACAAGCAGAGACTCCTCTGGTGGTACAGTGATTAAGAACTCGCCTTCCATTGCAGGTTCTATCCTTGGTGGGGGAACTAAGATTCCACATGCCACATGGTGTGGCCAAAAAAAAAATACATTTAAAATAAATAAAAATACATATTTAAAAAGACAAGTAGATAAAGACCTCACATAATCTAAGAAGAACACTCCTGACATGTGCAAAACAAGAACAGAGTCTAACACCAATAACAAAGGCTGGGGGTGGGGGTGGGGGGCGCGGAACTAAAGTCATCACCATGAATGTAAAATGTGTAACCTACCGTATTAAGGGATATAGTGCTAGGGTCTGTGTCTTCCACTGGTTCCTTTGCCAGATGATCTGTAAACAAAACACAATGAGAGAATTTTCTTTAACTTAAAGGCACAAATGTATCCTTTGATAACTGTCTTCATATAAATGCAAGCTACCCCCCGTCAGTTTGAAGAGAAACTTACTGTCGATCATTAGTAGAGACAAAATAAGAAAGAATGGGTTCAGTCTGCATTAAGAAAGTGATGAAGACAAACTACATTAAAAAAAAAAAAATATATATATATATATATATCTGGACTTCCCTGGTGGTCCAGTGGTGAAGAGTCCATCTGCCAATGCAGAGAACGCAGGTTTGAGCCCTGGTCCTAGAAGATCTCACGTGCCACAGGGCAACTAAGCTTGTGAGCCACAGCTGCTGAGCCCACATGCCCTAGAGTCTGTGCTGCTGCTGCTGCTAAGTCGCTTCAGTCGTGTCCGACTCTTCGCGACCCCATGGACTGCAGCCCACCANCTGCTTGTATTTTAAAAACATATGAGTAGCTTTAAATATCTTAATAATTATTTCATTATTCTATTTTTAATCAACTTTATTGAATTATAATTTACATGAAGAAAAGCATTCATTGTATGTATACAACTTAAAACATTTTAACAAACAAATATACCTGTATAAATAACACTCTATTCAGATATAGAACTTTCAGCACCCTCCAAAAGTTCCTTTTTGTCCATTGCAGTCAATTCCCCATATAAAACTCCACTCTAGGTAACCACTGATTTGATCTCCATCACTATAGTTTAATTTTACCTGCTCAAGAACTACATCTAAATGGACTCTTCCAGTATGTATTCCCCTATATTTGTCTTCTTTACACTCAGTATAATGGTTTTGAATATTTTTCCTGTTCTCATATGTATCAATATTTCATTTTCTTGTCAAAAAAATGCCACAACTTATTTGCTCATTTCTGCTGGTGGGTATTTGGATTCTTTCCATTTTTGGCCATTGTAAATAAAGTTGCTAAGAACACTATTAGTACAAGTCCGTTTCTGGAAATATATTTTAACATCCCTTGGATAAATGAGTAGGAGTAGCAATACTGCGGGGAAGGCAATGGCACCCCACCCCAGCACTCTTGCCTGGAAATCCCATGGACGGAGTAGCCTGGTGGGCTGCAGTCCATGGGGTCGCTAACAGTCGGACAGACTGAGCGACTTCACTTTCACTTTTCTCTTTCATGCATTGGAGAAGGAAATGGCAACCCACTCCAGTATTCTTGCCTGGAGAATCCCAGGGATGGGGGAGCCTGGTGGGCTGCCGTCTATGGGGTCACACAGAGTCGGACACGACTGAAGTGACTTAGCAGCAGCAGCAGCAGCAGCAGCAGCAATACTGAGTAATATGGCAATAGGGTATTATCTTTGTAAGAAACAGTCTGTGTTTCAGCGTAGTTGCACCGTATACCATAGCAGCTTCTCCAAATTTGTGCTAGCATGACTTGATACTACCTGTCATTTTTAACTTTAATTAACTTTATTAGTATGGTTACTTCATTCCGATTTTCATTTTCTTGAGGACTGATGGTGTTGAGCATCTTTTCATGTATTGTCCATTTGTGTGTGTGTGTTATTCTGGATACCAATCCCAGGACTTGCATCTTGTCACATTTGTGAATATTTTCTCCTCTTCTCCCAGACAGTGGCCTGAATTTTCATTTTCTTCATAGTCTTTTAAAGAGCAGAATGTTATAATTCTGATGAAGTACAATATATCATTTTTTTCTTTGATGTTCTATTTCTTTGTACTCTAAGACATCTTTGCATGTCCCAAAGTCAAGAGGATGTTATTAACTTTTTTCCTATAAGCTCTATAGTTTAAGCTCTACATTTAGGTCTGTGCTGAATTTCAAGTTAATATTTGTGTATGTTATATAGGCTAGGGATGAGACTAATTCATGCTTTTCCAAATGGGCATCCAGCCATTCCAGCACTATTTATTGGGAAGACAGTCTTTTCTCCATTGAATTACTTTGTCATCTTTGTTGACACCTAACTGACCAGCTATGTGAGAATCCATTTTTTTTACTTTGTATTTTTTTATAGAAATGCTATAGATGTATACATCAGTGCAGTGTAAATCATTCAGCAGTGTTCTATGTGAATACCTTGGCTATTCTAGATTTTTTTTGCATCATTTCTATATAAATTATAGGCAAGTTTATTGATTTCTAGAAAAAAAAGCCTTATGGGATTGATACTCCATTTAATTCATAGATCATTATGAGGAGAATTGATGTTCTGAGTTCATGGACATGCATTATAAAAATTTTATTTAAGCCTGCTTCAATTCATATCAATATTGTTTCTAGTGTATGTTTCTTACAGATACTTTGTGAAACTTATTCTAAGCATTTCATGTTTATGGATGCTATCCTCAAGGGCATTTTAAATTACCATTTCCAGTTGTTCAGTTGTCAAGATAAACCTGATTTTTTTTTGTCTTGATCTCATATTCTGTAATATGTTTGAAAGCTATTTATTATACATAGTGATTTTTGCAGTTTCCTCAGGAATTTCCTCATAAATAGTTACAAGCATATAGACAGTTTTGTCTCTTCATTTACAGGCCTTTTTCTTGCCTTAGTGTAATGACCAGGAACATCAGTACAATGTGGATGTGGAATAGAAGCTGTGAGGGCATACTCAGCTGCTCAATCGTGTCTGATCCTTTGCAACCCATGGACCGTAGTGTGCCAGGCTCTTCTGTCCATGGAATTTTTAAGCCAAGAATCCTGGAGTGGGTTGACATTTCCCACTCTAGAGATCTTCACAGAAGTTGTGGACGTGGGCATTTTTGCCTTTTTCTTTTGCTCTTAGGGTGAAGGCCTCTAGTATTTCACCTGGTGACTCAGGCAGTTAAAAGTCTACCTGCAATGCAAGAAACCTGGGTTTGATCCCTGGGTCAGGAAGATCCCCTGAAGTAAGAAATGGCAACCCATTCCAGTATTCTTGCCTGGAGAAACCCATGAACAGAGGAGACTGGTGGGTTACAGTCTATGAGGTCACAAAGAGTTGGACAAACTGTGCAACTTTCACGTTCGTGACATCAGCTGTAGCTTTTTGTATTTGCCCTTAATCAAATTTAGGTGGGACTTTGAGCACTCTGAATATGCTGTTTCATTGTCAGTTGGCTTGCATTATTTCTAAATAGGAGTCAGAATATTTTCTTATCTTGAACTCCTCAATAGGTCTATTTTCTTTGTGAGGTTTACAAATTTTTTCTTTATCATTGGCTTTCAGTGACGTGATTATGATATGCAGCTTCCACCTTTACTAAATGTGGTCTCAGGTGCATCTATTAAGCTTTTATTATGTTTATTTATGATAATGGACACAGCAGAGGAATTTAGAATCTTAGAGGAATTTATAGGGATTAATCAGGTATAAAAGTATTATATGGGTGTAAAAGTATTCTAGAAAGTTTCTAATTTACTAAAATGACTTCTCAATTTAATACTTTCAGTAAAAATGAAAATAATTCAAGCTTGCAATTCTAAAGAAACAATCCCATTAACAAGGGAGAATAATGCTTTTCATCTGGAGAAGGAAATGGCAACCCACTCCAGTACTCTTGCCTGGAGAATCCCAGGGACGGGGGAGCCTGGTGGGCTGTCTTCTATGGGGTCGCCGAGTCGGACTGAAGCGACTTAGCAGCAGCAGTGGCCAGTGCTCTTGCCTGGAGAATCCTTTGGATGGAGCAACCTGGTAGCTTTCAGCCCATGGNCCAGTACTCTTGCCTGGAGAATCCCAGGGACGGGGGAGCCTGGTGGGCTGTCTTCTATGGGGTCGCCGAGTCGGACTGAAGCGACTTAGCAGCAGCAGTGGCCAGTGCTCTTGCCTGGAGAATCCTTTGGATGGAGCAACCTGGTAGCTTTCAGCCCATGGGGTCGCAAAGAGATGGACACGACTGAGCGATTTCACTTTCACTGTCTATTGAGTTAATTTTATTTTCAAATGACTATTGCAGACACTGATTTGGTATGTCCATTTGAAACAGCTGAAAGGGAAATGGTCTTCATTTGTTTTCCAAATCATATTTTCTTATTTGTATACATGTTTATCTGTTCACTTTAATCCAAACATTCCTTGGGAATGCTCTTAATCATTCATGAAAAGAAAGCATCACTGGTCTTATTTAGCAGAAGTCAATATATCTGCTATAATTTTCTCTTTAACGTGTGCATGTGACACAGATATACAAATGTGGAACTAATATCATGAAGTGCAATACAATTGTAAATTGGGATGTGTTACCTTACTGATAAGCATACACACTGTGCAGCCGGGATAAAATATCGTAAAACATTATCTTTGTGCGATTCCTTGTACTTTTTTGGAAACACTTTCCTATGTGTGGTCTCATCCATTCCATAGAACATCTTCATGAACGGATGGGTATTTGAGTTTTGATTCCAAATGGTGTCTTTATGCATGTTTATGATGTCATTTGCCACACAGTATTAGTGATCCTAAGAAGGCAAGCCAAGGTTGTGCTTTATAAAACTTCTATTCCACATTTTCACTTTTTAGTATCAGGCAGTTGAGAATTTCAGATCATTTTGTGTTACTGGCATCATCAAAATTTTTACTATGAGTTTTCGAAAAGCTGGCCTACAAAAATGGACCTGTTCTAATAATGTCATGACGTAGAGAGTGCTGAACTTCAATTTCATTTTAAAAATCTAGTGTTTGATACCAGATGTGAAGATTGAATCACCATCTCCTTTACGAAGAGGGCAAGGTTTCATTAGCTTTTTCAAAAGACTTATTATACATTTCACCTATGAAGTGAAAGAAGAAAATTATGTGTTTTAAAGCAGCATGAAAGTAGAGGTGATACTCACAGCTGCTCTCATGTCTGACAAACAACTCTGAGAGGCTCCGGTTTCGTTTGGTTCAGATGAAACACATGCTGCTCATTTATTGTACATATGCTTCAGTGTATTTTGACAAATCTGATCCAAAAATGTTACAGATGTTCCTCATTATTTTAATTTGCACTTAGTAGCCACCTATGAAACTTGGCTGTAAACTAGCCTTTTTCACAGTATAATTAAGAGAAAATTTAGCTATCTGTAATACGTGAATTTCAGTTTAGTTTCAGTTACAGTTTTGTAATCAACTAGTGAACGATACACTTAACAGGTGCTCTGTTACAGGTGGTGATGTATATAATGAAGACGAATCTTTTTAGACATGTTTCAGATAATTTCAGGTGGAAATAAAGTTATTCTAATCTTGTCTTTTAGAGATTTGTTATTCATTGTATGGCCTGAAGTCAAACAGCAATATAACTTGAGTACTTTCTAGAAGTGCTAAGTCTTAGGTCTTATCCTCAACCTGCTGAAGCAGAATCTACATTTTAACACAATCCCCAGGTGATTTGTATGCACAGTAAAGACTGGTAAGCGCTCTTTCAGAGGAGGCTTTGTTTCAAAACTTTGTTTTATATGCACATATTACACATGCACATTATACACATGGGTCAACTCTATTCTGTCATATGCATATACACATGGGTCAACTCTATTTTGGACTCTGCTTTATATAGATACTAACGAAACTGGACTTGCTTGTGGATTGAATTATTTATTTTCTTATTTAATACATTTAAAAGTAGACTTCCAGTACGTTCCACAGGTCTGTCTTCCATGAATACAAAGGTTCACGTTCATAAGTACTGCCTTACCACACGTTTTCAATGAGTGACACATGAAACAAATTGAAGAACTTCTTACTCCAATTTGAGTATTTTAGAGTTCTCATCATTTGTTACTGTTTTCTCTAACTTTCTATAGAGTAAACGTTCTGGTTTACTTTCTGGTTGGAACAGTAATATATTTATTTACACACTCTTGCCATTAAAAAGCAGAAAGCGGAATTGCTGGGAAAACTAAAGGATTTAATTTCTTGGATGATAAATTCAATTTTTAAAATTATTTACTATTTTTGAGTACCTTGGGAAATGGTCATATATTATTATTGTAATTATATATAATATACTTCATGTTAAGATCATCACTAATTATGTCTTACTATGTGATACAAAATCAAATTTTTGTTTATAAGGACCTCTGAAATCATGTGGTGAAGTAACTCAGTCCCTTAAAATTCAATTTTATTGGCCACTACATTTTCTATATGCGTATTCCAGCAGAAATAAACATACTATGATTCTTACCATAGAAGAAACAAAATAATACTATTTTATGACCCTTAATTGAAATCTATGACAATAATATAGTTCAAAACTTAGCACATTGTTGCTATCTAACAAAAGGAGGGTGAGTTATTTTCTTTTAAAAAAAAATCTCTAATTTGCTATGGTCTAGTTAACTTTTGTGTTCAATTCCAGCAAATATACTCCTCAGTAATCAGCCTTAGGAAATGAAATAAAGACCATTTTATGTAATCTCTTCGGAAGTGTCTNTTACAGGTGGTGATGTATATAATGAAGACGAATCTTTTTAGACATGTTTCAGATAATTTCAGGTGGAAATAAAGTTATTCTAATCTTGTCTTTTAGAGATTTGTTATTCATTGTATGGCCTGAAGTCAAACAGCAATATAACTTGAGTACTTTCTAGAAGTGCTAAGTCTTAGGTCTTATCCTCAACCTGCTGAAGCAGAATCTACATTTTAACACAATCCCCAGGTGATTTGTATGCACAGTAAAGACTGGTAAGCGCTCTTTCAGAGGAGGCTTTGTTTCAAAACTTTGTTTTATATGCACATATTACACATGCACATTATACACATGGGTCAACTCTATTCTGTCATATGCATATACACATGGGTCAACTCTATTTTGGACTCTGCTTTATATAGATACTAACGAAACTGGACTTGCTTGTGGATTGAATTATTTATTTTCTTATTTAATACATTTAAAAGTAGACTTCCAGTACGTTCCACAGGTCTGTCTTCCATGAATACAAAGGTTCACGTTCATAAGTACTGCCTTACCACACGTTTTCAATGAGTGACACATGAAACAAATTGAAGAACTTCTTACTCCAATTTGAGTATTTTAGAGTTCTCATCATTTGTTACTGTTTTCTCTAACTTTCTATAGAGTAAACGTTCTGGTTTACTTTCTGGTTGGAACAGTAATATATTTATTTACACACTCTTGCCATTAAAAAGCAGAAAGCGGAATTGCTGGGAAAACTAAAGGATTTAATTTCTTGGATGATAAATTCAATTTTTAAAATTATTTACTATTTTTGAGTACCTTGGGAAATGGTCATATATTATTATTGTAATTATATATAATATACTTCATGTTAAGATCATCACTAATTATGTCTTACTATGTGATACAAAATCAAATTTTTGTTTATAAGGACCTCTGAAATCATGTGGTGAAGTAACTCAGTCCCTTAAAATTCAATTTTATTGGACACTACATTTTCTATATGCGTATTCCAGCAGAAATAAACATACTATGATTCTTACCATAGAAGAAACAAAATAATACTATTTTATGACCCTTAATTGAAATCTATGACAATAATATAGTTCAAAACTTAGCACATTGTTGCTATCTAACAAAAGGAGGGTGAGTTATTTTCTTTTAAAAAAAAATCTCTAATTTGCTATGGTCTAGTTAACTTTTGTGTTCAATTCCAGCAAATATACTCCTCAGTAATCAGCCTTAGGAAATGAAATAAAGACCATTTTATGTAATCTCTTCGGAAGTGTCTGTTGGCGCCACAGCAGCCCATCATGGGTTTTCAAACTTGAGACACATTACCTTTTTATTACTGTTTTCATACATTTCTGCTGAAAAAATCCTTCAAAATTGTTATTAGGTTGGATACATATCTATGGACAAATACTGATACATTTAACCAAACAATATGGTGGTACAGCTTGTTCCTGAAAACATACAGATATAGACAGGCGAGAAAAGTACCAGACAACTTCATATGATCAATTGCACTGTTTAATTTTTCCTCCTGTTTTTTCAAGCTAAATATTACAGTGCAACTGAAATAGCCCTAAGTGCACCCGAAGAGCTACTGTGTGTTGTATAAAGGCTAAGTAATCCGGGGAGTGTCAGGGGGTTACTGTCAGCTGTTCGAGATCATGAGATGGTATCTCAGCACTCATAAAACAGAGGATTCAAAACACAGGAGCATACATGGAGGTACAGATCATTATGACAGTCCTGGAAGTTATCCACGAGAAAAGTCAACACCCTGGAGGCCAAAATACCACTACTGAATCAACGTTTACAACTTTTGTTCAAGATTGAATCCAACATGTAGGGAAAATTCACATTGAAACATTAAATATAATTTTATATTTGGCTCATTCCCCAAATACAGAATGCTTCAGAAATCTCTGGGATATCTCTTCTTAAACAATTTAAGTTTGTAATATTCTGTACAAAACAGACAACTCTCTTGAATTAGCTATTTCCTAGGACTATTCATAAAATACAAGTTTAGTAAGGCACAGTAAGGGCAGCATAGAGATTTACTTAAAGCTATACATTTCAAATCAGAAGAATAAGGGGATAATTTTGGCCCCTGGGGTTTGAAAATATCTTCCAGTTGTAATCTTTGGTCTGGATATTTACATGGTGGTTTCTTCCCATTCAAGCTCAACATCACCTATAACATAAAAACATGCCATAAGAGAGAATTAAAGTTAACAGTTTAAAAGATTTAAATGTTTCCTGATAAAAATATAATGTACTTGGAAAGGCTATTATCCTAACTTGGATTAGAGAGAAATTAAAAATTGATATATTTGCTAGCCAAGCTTCTAAACCATTTTCAGTAAATGGTGATTATTGAATTAATGCTCTTGTTATAGGTGGTAAACTCGTAAGCTGATATACAGTGCCTCTGTTTACCTTCCATGGCATCCAAAGAGTCCATCTTCTGAAGTGCTGAATAGTTAACAAAACAGATGAGCTGATTATTTCCTTTACTTGATAAGAGATCCAGAACGCACTGATGTAAAAAGATATACTGTGCCTAGACACCAAAGAAAGGGTGGTTAAATAAATAGATGGGGTGAGGATTTTTCTTACAAGGAGGGGGCTATACTTTTACAGTTAAAAGTANATCTTCTGAAGTGCTGAATAGTTAACAAAACAGATGAGCTGATTATTTCCTTTACTTGATAAGAGATCCAGAACGCACTGATGTAAAAAGATATACTGTGCCTAGACACCAAAGAAAGGGTGGTTAAATAAATAGATGGGGTGAGGATTTTTCTTACAAGGAGGGGGCTATACTTTTACAGTTAAAAGTAATAATGAATTCAAGAAATGTTAAACAGCCAAGTTAAAGGCACAGAATTTACCAAGTATATAAATGATTTTCTCTGTCATTTCAAACATAAGGTTTGCTGAACTCCCGTGGGGTTTTTTTTGTAGCTTCCAGGTTTTTTGTTGTTGTTGTTGTTTTTAGTACTTGTTATTCAATACCAACTGTTCCTATGTTCTTTCTTGCTGTGATTATAAAAACTAAAAAAAATTATTTAAATTTGTTTATGTTTTTCCTTTTGGGCATGATTAATTTTTCTTATACTTTTCTTGTTAGAATGGCTTTTGGAATGTATCTATCTGGCTGGCTAAATTTAGTTTCAAAAGCTGACTGAGCATACCTATACACCAAAGGCACATGCAGAGTATGGTTAACAATTCTGTTAATCACCCAACATGTGGCCTACTTCATGTCAAGGATCTGGTCTCTGTAAATACAAGGCAGTTGACCATTGAGATATCCAAAGATGCGTAACATTTCATCTAAAGTTTGGAATAGATTCAGTACCACCTGAGTTCTTTACGTTTATTCAGTATAACTCAATGACCTGTTAGCCTTTCTGGGTTTGGACTTTTCCAAAGGTTAGTTAAGGTTACAATCATAGAAAAGCACCCTCATTTTCACATAGGAAAGGTACCTGAATTTAAAGGAATATAACCAAATGTTTAAGATAACACACATACACACTGACAACTGGTTTAAACAGAATGTCCTCTAAGTGACCATCTTAAGTTATATTTATATCTATTGCTAACTATACCTCAAACCCTTTTTGGAATTACACTGTTGAGACACTCTTCAGAAATTGCTGGTCATTATCAGGAATACCTATTTCTTCGCGGATTACAAAATGTTTCCACAGACGTCTCATCAGTGGAATGTCGGTTCTGTGAGGACAGAACTCTCATCTTCACTGCTATATTCCCATTGCTTGTAATAGTGGCTGGAATGTGGTAGTTGCGTAATGAATGTTTGTTGACTTAGCCTCATGTAATTCTCACAGTTAGTCGATCTTTACCATTTAAGGACAGGCTTGATTTGGAGAGCATACAGAAGTCGTTAGAGATCAAGTTTGTATGTAAGAAGGATGATCAAGTTACATAATTCAATTTTGGTGAGAAAGGAAGGGTTATAAGGGAATAAAAATTCTATTAAAATTGCTGTTAACGTTCTTCTCAAGGTAATTCTAAAAGAGTATTTTAAAATGTACATCACACAGTGAGTAGCCCTATTAGCAGAAATATAGACATGATATAGTTTCTTTGAAAACAGCATTCATGTACATTTATGATTTCCATTATTAAAAAAAAACACATTTGAACTTGAAGTCACATTTGATATGCAAAACTTCTGACTGTCCAGATCTCATCTTCTCCACTGGAAAGAATGATGAGTGTAAACTCTGGCAGCAGGGCAGGCTGAGCTCCATGGCGCAGTGTTACATGTTCCAAGAGCTCTCTGCAGTGGTGTGTTATTGCCAAAGAGTCAGTGAAGAATTCAATTCCAGCTTCTACCCTAGATAGTCCTGTTACCATAAGAATTAAGTTTTTCTGATGTTCGGTTTCCTCATCTGGGGGATCAGAAAGGCTATGTTATAAGATTTAAGGCCAGCCAGATAGATAGATGATAGATAAATCAATCAATTGATCGATCTTGCAGCAAAAAGAAAAACTCGGCACCCAAAATAATTCTTTTTTCTTCTTCAGGAGTTTACATGAGTCAATTTTCAAGAGATCCAGAGCAGGAAAGGGATTTCATCCAGACTAACCTTATTTGAGGCAGGAGTAGTATCTCAGGATATTATCTCACTGCAGAGTATTCTCTGAAAGGCTCTTTCAGATCTCTTGGGGCTGCTGGGAACTGTGGCTTGGTACACAGTGGAAGAACTTTTGGTTCTCCTTGCGTAAACCCCTCGGGTGTCTTTTCATGGTTCCATGCTGCCGAGGTTCCCACCTCCCCACCCCTGGCCATGGCTACTGCAGTCTGTGCTGAGATAGCATTCTTCACAGACGTTGGGATCATTCCCAAGTGCAACATGAGAAAATAAGAAACCACTCTTGTGCAAGGCAATGCTGATTTGTAAGAACTGGAGCCGAGGTGTGGTCATTTCCCTCTTTTTCATCACAGAGAAAAGACAGTACAGACCTTCGCTTCTGGGAACAAAGTCAGGTGAAAGACAGCTAGCTGTGCATACCATGTTTTAAGCAGGGATCCGAGAATTGTGATTTCTATGGTTTACAAAGTGGAGGCTAATTATTTAGTAAACATGGATATACCTTAATTTTATGACTTCTTATGGAAGGGGTGGAAGTGAAAGTGTTAATCGCTTAGTCATGTCCGACTCTTTGCAACTCCATGGACTATAGCCCACCAGGCTCCTCTGTTCATGGGATTCTCTGGGCAAGAATACTGGTGTGGGTAGCCTTTCCCTTCTCCAGGGGATCCTCCTGACCCAGAGATCAAACCTGGGTCTCCCGCATTGCAGGCAGATTCTTTACCATCTGTGCCTTCAGGGGAAGGTTTCCTATATTTTTATGGATACTGATGATGTGCCTTGTGCTCAGTTGTGTCTGACTCTTTGTGACGCCAGCCAGATTCCTCTATTGAATACTGGAGTCGGTTGCCATCTCCTCCAGGGGATCTTCCCCATCTAGGGATGGAACCTGTGTCTCCTGCATCGCAGGCAGAATCTTTACCTGCTGAGCCATCCGGGAAGATGAAGATGTATTTATCTCAAATATCCCAACTAATATTCAAGACTTCTACCTATTGATTCAGTGACTTTTATCAGGATATTAATGACCTGCCACCTTTTTTATGCCACCAAAAAGCAGTTGGCACAACTATATTGTCAGACATTTACTGCATGCTGGGCATTTACTGCATGCTTGGTGCTTTCGGATACTTTCTTTTATTTAATACTGACAAAATTGTGCAACATAGCTATTTTACAAAAGAGAAATAGCTTAGAGACATTAACTAAAGTCACAAAGCCAGAAATTAGCGGGACTGGAATCTGGACTCAATTCTCTGACTCCAAAATTCATGCTCTTTCCATTCTCCTGCCCAACCTACAACAGTGTCCTCTGGCTGGTTATTCCAGCACAATGTATGAAGGTTATGTATGAAGTGTATATGGAGTACTAAATTGTGTGAAATTATTCACAGGCATTCTTGAACACACTTGTTACAAAGTTTGGTTCCACAAAGCTGTACAGCATGACAAAATCCAACTTTTGTTATTTGAAGACTGAATCTCCTCTCTAGAATGAAAGAAATCTCACTCATTGCCATCCTTTAACTCATCCAGGAAAGTCAACCCATCTTGATCAGTGCCAAGAATATTGCTCACCATGTACATGTGTACACCTAGGAACATGGAGGAGAATGTTAGCTATTTATCCTATTCTCATGATTTAATAATCACTAATAGTTGTATTGATATGGAAGCCCTTAAAAGATCCCNGAATATTGCTCACCATGTACATGTGTACACCTAGGAACATGGAGGAGAATGTTAGCTATTTATCCTATTCTCATGATTTAATAATCACTAATAGTTGTATTGATATGGAAGCCCTTAAAAGATCCCTGGATAAGAACCAGCTACAGAAGTTGTGGGGCTCACTACAATGTGAAAATGCGAGCTTCCTTCTTCACAATTGGAGCCTCCCTGGTGGTTCAGATGGTAAAGAATCTGCCTGCAATGCAGGAGACCAGGGTTTGGTCCCTAAGTCAGGAAGATCCCCTGGAGAAGGGAATGGCTACCCACTCCAGTATTCTTGCCTGGAGAGGTCCAAGGACAGAGGAGCCTGATGGGCTACAGTCCATGAATTTGCAAAGAGCTGACTGACACTTTTCCTCAAAATTAATAAAGATTTTCAAAACAGATTTGGTCCCTAAGTCAGGAAGATCCCCTGGAGAAGGGAATGGCTACCCACTCCAGTATTCTTGCCTGGAGAGGTCCAAGGACAGAGGAGCCTGATGGGCTACAGTCCATGAATTTGCAAAGAGCTGACTGACACTTTTCCTCAAAATTAATAAAGATTTTCAAAACAGTGACAGCAGGCATCGAATCAAGTGCAAGGCCCTTTTAGGGGTGGGGACCTATGAGTCTGAATAGATTGCATACTCATGAAACCAAGGCTGGCCACAAGTCCCAGTCCATTTCTAAAGTTTTGTAAGGGAAGAGTGATGCTTCATTCATGTGTTCCCTTTCAGCATTTAAAGGAATGCATATGGATGACAGGACCTAGTTTTACCGAGCCATTACATAATTAAAGTGGCTTTAAAAGATTCCTACAAAAAGACTCAGGGTCATAGATATTATTTATCAGCAAAATACACATGAATGACAAGAAAATGGCAGGACTGATATTTTTCATACCCCTAGAATAACCGTCTTTATAGCCATACTGTGAGGTGAAAGCCACAATGTAATCAGATCTCTCAGTGAGCTAGACACTTATAAAAATGATAAATAATTTATATATTTTAAGACCATTATTGAAACAGAATTATTTTCTGCTAAGTATATATTTTATCTTTTGAAAATCACTGACTCGATGAACGTGAATCTGAGTGAGCTCTGGGAGTTGGTGATGGACAGGGAGGCCTGGCGTGCTGCAATTCATGGGGTCGTAAAGAGTCAGACACGACTGAGCGACTGAACTGAATGATAATATAAGTATTAGTCACTTTGTTGTTGTTCAGTCAGTCGTGTCCAACTCTTTGTGACCCCATGGACTGCAGCACACCAGGCTTCCCGGTCCATCACCAACTCCTGGAGCAAGTTTAAACTCATGTCCATCAAGTTGGTGATGCCATCCAACCATCTCATCCTCTGTCGTCCCCTTCTCCTCCCACCTTCAGTCTTTCCCAGCATCAGGGTCGTTTCCAAGGAGTCAGTTCTTCACATCAAGTGGCCAAAGTATTGGAGTTTCAGCTTAAGCATCAGTCCTTCCAATGAATATTCAGGACTGATCTCCTTTAAGAGTCTTCTCCAACACCACAGTTCAAAAGCATCATTTCTTTGCCTTTCAGCCATTTTTACAATCCAACTCTCACATCCATCATGTGACATGACTACTGGAAAATTCATAGCTTTGGCTATAATAGGGACCTTTGTTGGCAAAGTAATGTTTTTGCCTTTTTTTTTTCTTTTTTGAGATTCTTTTTTAAATTTATTTTTTAATTGAAGGATAATCGCTTTATAGACTCTTGTTATTCTCTGTTAAACTTCAACACGAATCAGCCATAGACATACATATAACCCCTCCCTTTTGAGCCTCCCTCACATCTCCCTCCCCATCCCACCCCTCTAGGTTTTTACAGAGTCCCTGCTTGAGTTTCCTGAGCCATACAGCAAATTCCCGTTGACTATCTGTTTTACATATGATAATCTATATGCTGCCTAGGTTGGTCAGAGCTTTTCTTCCAAGAAGCAAGCATTGTCTTTTAATGTCACGGCCGCAGTCACCATCTGCAGTGATTTTGGAGCCCCCCAAATAAGCTCTGTCACTTGCCATGAAGTGATAGGACTGGATGCCATGATCTTAGTTTTCTGAATGTTGAGCTTTAAGCCAACTTTTTCACTCTCCTCTTTCACTTTCATCAAGAGGCCCTTTAGTTCTTCACTTTCTGCCATAAGGGTGGTGTCATCTGCATATCTGAAGTTATTGATATTTCTCCTGGCAGTCTTGATTCCAGCTTGTGCTTCTTCCAGTCCAGCATTTCTCATGATGTACTCTGCATAGAAATTAAATAAGCAGGGTGACAATCTACAGCCTTGATGTACTCCTTTCCTAATTTGCAACCAGTCCATTGTTCCATGTCTGCTTCTAACTGTTGCTTCTTGACCTGCATACATATTTCTCAGGAGGCAGGTAAGGTGACCTGGTATTCCCATCTCTTGAAGAATTTTCTACAGTTTGTTATGATCCACACAGTCAAAGGCTTTAGTGTAGTCAATGAAGCACAAGTAGATGTTTTTCTGGAACTCTCTTGCTTTTTTGATGACCCAACACATGTTGGCAATTTGATCTCTGGTTCCTCTTGTCTTTTCCAGCTTGAACATCTGGAAGTTCATGGTTCAAGTACTGTTGAAGCCTGGCTTGCAGAATTTTGAACATTACTTTGCTAGCGTGTGAGATGAGTGCAATTGTGTTGTAGTTTGAATATTCTTTGGCATTGCCTTTCTTTGGGATTGGAATGAAGACTAACCTTTTCCAGTCCTGGGGTCACTGCTGAGGTTTCCAAATTTGCTGGCATATTGAGTGTAGCACTTTCACAGCATCATCTTTAAGGATTTCAAATAGCTCAGCTGGAATTCCATCACCTCCACTGTATTTATTTGTAGTGACGCTTCCTAAGGCCCACTTGACTTCTCATTCCAGGATGTCTGGCTCTAGATGAGTGATCACACCATCATTGTTATCTGAGTCATTAAGATCTTTTTTGTACAGTTCTTCCATGTATTCTTGCCACCTCTTCTTAATATCTTCTGCTTCTGTTAGGTCCCTGCCATTTCTGTCCTTTATTGTGCCCATCTTTGCATGAAATGTTCCCTTGGTTTCTCTGATTTTCTTGAAGAGATGTGTAGTCTTGACCATTCCATTGTTTTTCATGTTTCTCTGTACTGTTCTCTTTGGAAGGCTTTCTTCTCTCTCCTTGCTGTTCTTTGGAATGCTGCATTCAGTTGGGTGTATCTTTCCTTTTCTCCTTTCGCTTTCACTTCTCTTCTCAGCTATTTGTAAGGCCTCCTCAGACAGCCATTTTGCCTTTTTGCATTTCTTTTTCTTAGGGATGGTTTTGATCACCACCTCCTGTATAATGTTACAAACCTCCATCCAACAGTTCTTCAGGCGCTCTGTCGATCAGATCTAATCCCTTGAATATTTGTCATTTCCAATTTATAATCATAAGGGATTTGATTTAGGTTATACCTGAATGGTCTAGTGATTTTCCCTACTTTCTTCCATTTAAGTCTGAATTTGGCAGTACAGAGTACATGATCTGAGCCACAGTTAGCTCCCAGTCTTACTTTTGCTGACTGTATAGAGCTTCTCCATCTTTGGCTGCAAAGAATATAATCAGTCTGATTTTGGTGTTGACCATCTGGTGATGTCCATGTGTAGAGTCGTCTCTTGTGTTGTTGGAAGAGGGTGTTTGCTATGACCAGCGAGTTCTCTTAGCAAAACTATGTTAGCCTTGCGCTGCTTCATTTTTTTACACCGTGGCCAAACTTGCCTATTACTCCAGGTATCCCTTGACTTCCCACTTTTGCATTCCAGTCCTCAGTCATGTCCAGCTCTTTTCAACCCCATTGACCATAGCCCGCCAGGCTTCTCTGTCCATGGAATTCTCCAGGCAAGAATACCAGAGTGGGTAGCCGTTTCTTTCTCCAGGGGATCTTTCCCACCCAGGGGTCAAGCCCAGGTCTCCTGCATTGCAGGTAGATTCTTTATGGACTGAGCCATGCCATCACTATTAGCAAAGTTGTTAAAATTGCTTATTTGACTTTCACCTCATGGTTTTCAATTTGTCTGTGTATACTTTTTAATATACATAATGGCTCAAACTACATTTTTAAAATACATATATGTATTTTTATGTCTATATCTGTATGTTTCCCAGTCCTGTCTGACTCTGCCACCCCACGGACTGTCGTCTCCCAGGCTCCCCTGTTCATGGGATTTCCCAGGCAGGAATACTGGAGTGGGTTGCCATTTCCTTCTTTGGGGAATCTTCCCCACCCAGGGATCAAACCTAGGTCTCCTGCATTGTAGACAGATTCTTTACTGTCTGGGCCATCAGAGAAGCCCAGGAATTGAAGGCTGAAACTTTTCTTTTCTCCTGAAAGGGGTGTACATTTTGAAAAGTTTGGGTGTCTCTGGTCTAGAGCCACATCTTCCTAAGAACATTTCCATGACGTGGTGTTACATGTTTTGGGGTCAAAAGGGTTCAAGGATACCATTGTTATATAAGTTTGGGAAATGTTGTTTCCACAAGGGCTCTGTATTTATAAATGTCAGTGCACATTAGCATAGAGGCTCTAAGAAATTTTCTCAAACTTATTTTAGCAAAGAGCCTGTTTTCTCCCACCTCTAATGGCTATATAGCCACTTATGTTTTCTAGTTGGTACCCTAGAAAATACCATTATAGAAGATCTGCATATTTACTCTGAGAAAAATCTGTATAGTATTAAAATATCAATCCAAAGATATGAGAAGACCATCTTAGTATAATTAGATTCGGGTTTGAATTTAGGCTCTGGCACTTATAACCTTTGAATATCACTTAAATTCTTGGAATATCTGCTTCCCTATTTGTAAAGAAGAGCTGGTAATACCTAGTCTATTGATTAGTTTCATTGGACCTGCTTTACAAATAAAGAATTAAATGAGATAATACATGAAAATGATCTAGTATAGTACCTGGAACCTACCAGAGACTCAGCAGAGAGGTCTCAGTTTCATTACCATTGTACTATGCAATTTCTTTCATGACCGAAATCTAGATTTTAAAAATACTTTTGCTTCCAAACTAAAACAACCAAACAAAGACTCCCAGACAGCTAATATTCTGTAACAAACATTATTAGTACTAATATACAAAAGGGATAAATATGGACAAGGGAAACACATAGACCAACATAATAGTTAATATTTTAAACTTTTCCCAATTACAGCTTCTAGCATGTTTATGAAAGAAATTAATCTGATTCATTTTTTATGCTTCCCAAACACTAAAGACAAATCCCTTTTACGAATTATTTTCTACATGCCTATCAGCATAAACAAGTTAGGATGAGTCATCAGTAATGGTGCTGAAGGATGACTGGGACATGTGGGTCCATTCTCCTATAATCTCCATTAGCTGCCAGCCCCAAGCCCTCGCCCCACTCCAGAGGTTTATAACACAAGAAGAGAGTGTCTGCTTTGTAGTGCAGTCCATGTCTAACCAGATTGGTGCCACTAAGGTCCTCCCAGGAAGAATTCTAGAGCTGACACTGCTTGCAGTTTTAGATTGTCTTACCAGGTTTTGTACCATGCACATTCTTTCATTTCTCAGTTCAGCTACTAATCCATATATATCCACAAAATCATGATCATTTATATGTTGTGTTAAGTGGTCCAGAGCAATAAAGACCCCAGTTCTTCCAACTCCAGCACTGTAGGAAGAGTGAAATTACATGCAAATTATTCAGCAAAAAGGTTATTCATGTAGATGGTGATGAAGAAGATAAGCTACGGTAGCAATAAATTACATATAGTTTCTTTTCTTATGTGGAAGTGGATTTTCTTTGGAGTTTCTTTGTACCTAATTGTTCCCAAGACTGTTTAGAAGGAGCAAGATGATTATCTTTAACACGCTGTCAAATATTGTTTCTTTTTTTTTTAATCAGTTGAACTTTTCCTCTTTCATAACGTTTTAAGAGGTGTCATTGGAGAAGTACAGGAAATATTTTAAACAATCACTGAAAAGTCTTACTACCAGAAACTTTGAATATATTTTTGGTTACCAGTAGTGATGCTAAACGTGGAAAATGTCAACTGTTTAGCTCAGATAGCACTTCTTCTACATCATACTGATAAATAGACTCTTGTGTGTTTTTATTCACTTTCCCTAGAATTTCCTTTTCCTTCCATAGATAATGACATTGGAAAGCGGTTTCTGTTTAAGAATTTAGTTTAATACTGATGGACAGTATGTGCTCCATATAAACTGTTGTTAAACCTGACAAGATTTATTCAGAAATTCCAATTAGAAAGACAAGACTCCTGTGTACTTAAATGGTTAATATAGGAAGTAAATCTGAAAAAAAAGGCATTTGAAAGGTCACTTAGTCTTGCAAATGTCACTTTGAAAAATATGAAACAAAACAGAAACTACTGTATAGTAAGAAGAGTTGGCTGTGTACAGTGCCTATGAGTCAACCTAAGAAATAGCATTACAACGTAACTCTGAACACGATAACACATATATATGCCCCAGCAGAGTAATCAGTTATTACATTGTTCAGTATACTTTGAGTGTCAGACACTGCCCTAGGCATCTGGGGTACAGGGGCGAACCACACAGAGTCTCCAATATGTATAGAGCTTAGAGTCTAGAAGAGGGATGATGGGAGTCCCCACAAAAGAGAGACATGCGTAAGGTATGCCCAGTGGCGATAAGTGCTGTGTGTGTGTGCTGTCATGTCCCACTCTTAGGAGCTCCATGGACTGTAGCCTGCCAGGCTCCTCTGGCCATGAAATTTTCCAAGCAGGAATATTGGAATGGGTTGCCGTTTCATAATCCAGGGGATATTCCCAACCCAGGGATCGAACCTGCATCTCCTGCATTGGCAGGCAGATTCTTTACCACTTGTATCACCTGGGATGCCCCATAAGTGCTATGGTGAAAGATAAAAATTAAGGAGATAAAAGGTGATAGGGTAGGACAGGGTCATCAGAGAAAGATTCTCTGACAATGAAACTTGAACAGGGTTAGAAGTGCACCATGTTGATACACAGGAGAGGAGCATACGGTGAGGGAAGAGAACAGATCTGAGTGGGAGGGTGTTCTGCATATTCAAAGAAAAGCAAGGAGACCAGGGCGGGGCGAGTGTGTGGAGAGGTGCTAGGGGCAGGGATCAGAGTATTTGCTATTGGAATGGATATAGAATGAGAGGAAGCAGAGTCAGGATGAGTCTAGGGTTTCTGGGCCAAGCAGAATGGACTGCTGTTGACCAAGATGGGATGAGAAGGAGTGAGTTTGGAGATGGGCCCAAGCATTCTGTTTTGGACACAGTTTTAGAATATCGTGGCCATTTATTAATAGGTTTTCATGTTGAACTGGAAGCTGAATGTATAGATCAGAAGCTAAGGTGAGAAATTGGGGTTGGACATGATCATTTAGGAGAAAGTTTTGAAATGATATTTAAAGATTATTAATATAAGCATACTTTTTCCTGCATTTTTATCTATAAGTCACAAAGGATGAGACGACACGTTTTGAGTCTAAAAGAGAGAAGGTATTTTACTTTTCCAGTGAATTTTAAAATCCACGATTATAATCCAGTGACAGTGTATATGTAAAATAGGAAGACATTACAGGCAGCTTACTTTAATCATCAGTAATGCCAATTTAAAATCAATCACTGACTTTAAAAGCAAAATGTTACTGTATTTATACTATATACCAGTCTGTTAAAATTTTTCTGTGTATGGAGAGTATTATGTTTTTAAATGTGAAAAGATATCTCATAATGTATGTATTACTCTTACAATTTAAAAAATCTAAAATATTCCTGGAAATGAAAATGTAGACTCAATTATGTGTTGAGCTTCTTCATCTAAATAAAAGTTTAAAAACTGGATGGATTAATATTTTCCTAAATATTAACTATAATATTTATCCATCAATTGATTTTGGAGTTACTGTAATTAATACTTTATTAATGTGGTTAAAAATCATTACTTAAACATTTATTGTAGCAAAAGATACATGATAAAATTTACCATTCTGACTGCATTTAAGTGCACAGTTAAATACACTTAAATACAGTCAAAATGGTAAATTTTGTCATGTATCTTTTGCTACAATAAATGTTTTAAGTGCACAGTTGGCTTCCCTGGTGGCTCAGAGGTTAAAGCGTCTGCCTCCAATGCGGGAGACCCAGGTTCGATCCCTGGGTTGGGAAGATCCCCTGGAGAAGGAAATGGCAACCCACTCCAGTATTCTTGCCTGGAGAATCCCATGGACGGAGAAGCCTAGTAGGTTACAGTCCACGGGGTCACAAAGAGTCGGACACGACTGAGCAACTTCACCTTCACCTTAAGTGCACAGTTTAGTGGCATTAAGCAATTCAGTCTTATGCAACCATCACCAATATCTCTTTCTAGACTGTTTCCATAATCCCAAACAGAATCTCTATACCCATTAAACAGTAACTCTCCATTTCTCCAAGTCCCTGGAGATCACTTTCTGTCTCTATGAATTTACGCCTTTTTTAGGTACCTCATGTAAGTAGAATCATAAAACAATATTGTCTATCACCCACTTTTTCTCTTATTTACAAAGTACAACTGTTGAGACTCATGCTGAGATTTAGATATAACATGTTAGAAAGCATAAATCATATCAGTATGTCCAGAACTCTGAATTCTAAACGATTGTGAGCTTTATTAATTTTTGAGGGGGAGTATTGGTGTTTCAGTGGTATAAAATACCAATGACAATAAAAGTGAAAACCTTAGTTTATTATATTTACCATGTTCAAAGAGCTACGTCAAAGTAAGATTTGAATAGTTTGCAAAAGTTTGGAATCATGCTTGGGTTGGTCACTTAATTTGATCTTTATTTTTAAAATTCATTTTCTTTATTCTTTGTAACTCAATCTTGAAAGTTGTTTTTACAAAAGAGTTTAAGTTATTATAGTAGACTAATGTCAATTGAAATAATGAAGGCTCAATAGTTTATTCGTAAAACTCAAAAGATTCTACACTCCCAGACTCATTCACATCAGTACTGAGCTACAATGTTTTATATTTTTTAAGGATTTTGAGAGGTATAATCCAGTAAAGATTCCATAAAAATTCTTGTACCAGGATATATATTTTGTCTTTCTTTTAGCCACAGTCATTACTCCTTTGATCTTTGCCATCTAACCTTTTATAAAACTACATCTTGATTTGTTATAACCAGTAAAATACCTGACAACTAAAAGCTGGATTGAATCTACATTAATATTCTACTAGAAAATCAATAATGTCATGATAACATAAAGGTCACGTTGGGTTTAAATCCCATTTCGAGTATTTCATAAGAGGTTCTGAAAACCTTTCTTACCTGCAGTGAACAATCATGGGTGTGGTATCATGTGCCCTGCTTGCACATTAATATTCTACTAGAAAATCAATAATGTCATGATAACATAAAGGTCACGTTGGGTTTAAATCCCATTTCGAGTATTTCATAAGAGGTTCTGAAAACCTTTCTTACCTGCAGTGAACAATCATGGGTGTGGTATCATGTGCCCTGCTTGCTCGAACCAGCTTCACAAAGTGAACTAGAGGGGCACTGTTCTCAGGAACCCCATGCTCAGGCCAAGCAGTAAAGTTGCACGGTCGAATGGTCATGCAATCCCCATGCTAGACAGAAAGACGTATGAAAGAAACATGATAAAGTTATTTAAGTATCACAGCAAAGTCTGAATGTAACTGACTCCCCAGGTTTTCAAGGCGATCTTTTAAAATGATAGTTTACAAACAAACTGTGGTTTCTTGATTTCCTGTAAGAGAAGAGTTCTCTGAATGTAGCTGACTCCCCAGGTTTTCAAGGAGATCTTTTAAAATGATAGTTTACAAACTGTGGTTTCTTGATTTCCTGTAAGAGAAGTCTTCTGCTATTGCTACACTACAGAAGATTACCTTTCAGTGGAAACAGTGTCAGACTTTATT
>SJYX01024593.1:350283-387353 GCA_006410675.1 Oreotragus oreotragus
TGTCCGACTCTGTGCGACCCCATAGACGGCAGCCCACCAGGCTCCCCCATCCCTGGGATTCTCCAGGCAAGAATACTGGAGTGGGTTGCCATTTCCTTCTCCAATGCATGAAAGAGAAAAGTGAAAGTGAAGTCGCTCAGTCTGTCCGACTGTTAGCGACCCCATGGACTGCAGCCCACCAGGCTCCTCCGTCCATGGGATTTTCCAGGCAAGAGTACTGGGGTGGGGTGCCATTGCCTTCCCCGACTTTCCCCTTAGGTAATCATAAATTTGTTCTCTATGTCTGTGGGTCTATTTCTGATTTGTAAATAAGTTCATTTGTATCATATTTTAGGTTAC
Organism: Oreotragus oreotragus; assembly: GCA_006410675.1. Lineage (NCBI taxonomy): Eukaryota > Metazoa > Chordata > Mammalia > Artiodactyla > Bovidae > Oreotragus > Oreotragus oreotragus. Next base: position 350,623 of record SJYX01024593.1, read on the forward strand.
ACATATAAGTAATATCACATGGTATTTCTCTTTCTGTTTCTGAGAGATTTTACTTAGTGTGACAATCTCTAGGTCCATCCACATTGCTGCAAATATCATTTCATTCTTTTTTATGGCCAATATTCTCTGTGTACTAATATTTACACACATATATACCATATATGTGATACATAAATCCACACTCATCACATCTCCTTTATCCATTCCTCGATCAGTGGACAGTGAACACTGGGGTGCATTTGTCCTTTCAAATTCGAGTTTTCTCCAGATACATGCTCAGGAGTGGGATTTCTGGATCATATGGTAGCTCTAATTTTAGTGTCTTAAGGAAGCTCCATACTGTTTTCCATACTGGCTGTACTAATTTACATTCCCACCAACAGTGTAGGTAGGTAGGTTCCTTTTCCCCCACACCTAGCATAAGCAGACTTAAAAGGAAAATCAAGAATTCACAATGGACATATTAAACTTGAAATCCCATTTGGATATTCAAGTGGGAATGTCATCACAGCCATTGGGTATCTGAGTTTGGAGTTCAGAAAGAAGTCCAAACTAGAGACACAATTTTTAGGTAGTCAGCAAATACATCTTACTTAAAATCACAAGAATGGTTGAGGTCATCAAGGAAGTGAGTTTGAAAAGCAGCAGCAAATTCAAGGAATGGGCTCTAGATAATTTCAGTGTTTGGTAGTCAAGGAGATAAGAGAGAACAGACTGAGATGAAAGCGTCAAAGCCGTAGATGGAAAATCAAGAGAATGTTGTCCTAAAAGCCGAATGAAGAAAGTGTCTTAAGGGTGAGGACAATTAAGTGTAATTTATCAACGTATAGAATATTTCTCCAAGCCATTTGCATTTCCCTGTTTCAGGGATCCAATGTCCTTTGGTACTATAATCTTCTATCAGCATGGACCAAATCTGATGTTTCTGATAGGATTATGGCTCATATGCATCATAGCCCTTAATCTTCAGTCTAACTATAGTAAAAGCTATCCTCAAACTGAAGTAATTTCAGGCATGTTAGGTTGACAGGGGAGATAATTTGGGTTAGCAGGTCGGAGTCTTCCTCTTGTCCCATTACATAATGTTCTTGTTCGCTCTCTTGAAAACATTTGTAAACTCACTTGTACAACTATTTGCTATTTACAAGGATGGAGTATTTATTTTCCTCTCTACCTCTCTCCCACGGTCCATCCTTAGTCAAAAACTTCCAGCTTCTCGTTGAGTCCTAGCCTTAGGAGTATAATTCCCAACAACAGCCAAGGCCCGAGAGGTAAACAAATAGTAATCTAATTACAGATCCTGGCCTGGTGTTTCCTAGTCTCAAAGCACACACTTCAGACCACCTCCTGGTGTTCCCGTTTCCCTCCTTCAGATTTCATTTCTTCCCCCCATCTAAACAGTGCTTATTTTGCTGTCTTCTCTCGCTCTGTAGTTCTCTCTTGTCCTGTAGCATCCAAAGAAATAGGAATCTAGAGTCCATTGGTAGATGGCCTCTATCTTTGGCTCCTGGATCAAATGTTCATGAACTTTCACATGGAAGTGCCATGGAAGAAAACTGGGGAGTGGGGAGAAACTGCGGTGTCCTTCACTCTGAGGAGTCTTTACTGTTTGTGAAGACTGCCTAAACTTGGGGATGGAAAAGTGAGAGGCCGCTACAGTATTACGAGTTTATTTCCATCGTCTCCTGACCTCCCAGACAAAGGAGATAGCCCTGAAAGTAAAAGCAATAAATATACTGCCTGCTGTAATACTGAAACTTGCCTTACTGTACGGTGCCTTCCATCTGCACCTGCTTCCTATGCAGCTCAGTAAGGAAGATGCGTATTATTACATACGGGTCACGGTGACTTTGCTGTAAGCATCATTATATTACACCATCACCTGACCACAGAAGAATGTATATATTCATATATTGTGTATATATTCAGACTTAGTTTAGTGTTCATTGTGCATTATGATTGTCTCCCGACAACTGATAATATTTAGAGGGAGCACTGGGACTTCATTAATATTCCTTTGTTTATGTAGAGGGAACACTGGGAGTTCATTAATATTCCTTTGTTTATGTAATCTGTGTGGTTCATTTATACCTCCTAAAACTGTCTGGTTGCCTTCCTAATCATGTTCATATCCTATACTGTCATCCCATAGCTAGTTGGACCTTTTAGGCTATGAGGTATTCATTTGTGTCTACTTAATTGGTAGATAAGAATCAATATATAATTGTCATTTTGGAATAATTACTAACCAAAGTAAAATTTAGAATGAATGAATTCTTTTCCCTCTTAACAGAGGCTTGTGGGGAGTGGGACACAGGACAGGTTATGTTTGATGTTGGGGAAAGGATGGAGCAATACAGAAGCAGAGCCTCAGTGGGACCAAATGAAATGGCAGACTTAGGCGAGATGATGATGAATAAGAAAAAAAAAAATGTTTTAGCAAGCCAGAAAGACAAACATGCCATATACTAATGGATATATATGGAATTTAGAAAGATGGTAACGATAATCCTGTATGCAAGACAGCAAAAGAGACACAGATGTATAGAACAGTCTTTTGGACTCTGTGGGAGAGGGAGAGGGTGGGATGATTTGGGAGAATGGTATTGAAACATGTATAATATCATATATGAAACGAATTGCCAGTGTAGGTTCGATGCATGATACAGGATGCTTGGGGCTGGTGCACTGGGACAACCAAGAGGGATGGTACGGGGAGGGAGGAGGGTGGGGGGTTCAGGATGGGGAACACGTGTATACCTGCGGCAGATTCATGTTGATGTATGGCAAAACCAATACAATATTGTAAAGGAATTAACCTCCAATTAAAATAAATAAATTTATATTAAAGAAAAAATTTAAATGGGATTTTGGGCAGTACAAGAAAGCCTCAGGTATCTGTAGAATCATAATGAGAACCATGGCTAACCTTGATACTTATTAGAATTGAAGTCAGTGGTGAAGATTTAAGGGTACACATCTTGTGTTTAAAAAACTGTATGTTCTTGCTTCGGCAGCACATACACTGTAAGCAAGCACATACACTAAACTTGGAAAGATACAGAGAGGATTAGCATGGGTGCTGCACAGGAATGACAGGCAAATTCATGACGTGTTCCGCACTTACATTTGATCAAATTATGCATCCAGTTCTTTCTAGAGGAGGTGGCTTATTAACAGGGAAGAAGATTGCTATATTATAGTTGTAAGAATAGCGTTAGGTAGTTTAGGCTTTCTTTTTCATAATATCAAAGATTCAGACGTCAGTGGGGTAGTTTAGAATCCCAGGGACATCAGGATGGAGGATCAGTCATCAGTTTTTTTTTTTCTTTTTCTTTTTACAATAAAACGTCTTCACACTTTTGCCTCAACGTCTCGCCCAGGCCTGCCGCTTCATTTGGTCCCAGTGGGGCTCTGCTTACGTGTTGCTCCATCCTTTCCTTTCCCATCTAGAGAAGAGTTCATTGTCTTAACTCAAACTAGTTAAATATTCTGGGTGAACCAAGTCACTGATTTGCCTATTACCTTTTAGGAAAGTTGTCATTTTGTTAAAATACTGTACTTATTATTAATCTGAATTTGCATTGACTATGTTCTAGTGTATTTATACATGGTGAACTCAGTTTCTGAAATTAAGCTTTTTATTTGCAATTTTCTAAAATCACAACTGTATCTTTGATTAGTTCAGAATCATCTGCCTTAGGGAGGAAGTAAGTGAGTCAGTGCCAAGAGAGGCTAATCTCTAATTATCAGTAATTTTTCAGAAAGATTTTCTAAGTGACTGGATTAAATAACCACAGGAGCAGTTCCTCCTCTGAGATTTCATGGTTGTGTCAACCCAAGTGGAGGCCTTGGGTGCATATCAGGTTTCTGTGTTCCTAAGCTAGTGGTGAGTATTGGGAGAGCAAGAGGCATGGAGAAAGAGCCCCTTGGAACACTCTGGTTATTTTCCATTTTTGATCCTATGTGGCAAGCATCTATTATCTGTGACGTTTATCACAGTTTACCCCACATTGGTTCACTTAAGGTATGTTTATTGAGTGGCTGCAAGAGTACACGTTCTCTAAGTAGCAGAGGGTGGAAAGAACATGGCATCATAGTCCCCTTGAAGGACTGAAAATCTCGAAGGGAAGAAGAACACAATGGGTTTTTGTATGGACATGACTATCCATTTGACTAATTTCCTTGAAAAACTGGCTGACTTCATTGTATACAGAGGATCTTCTGACAAACACTGGAAACAGTGGAAGGTCCAGGGGATATGTAGTTTGAAGTTGGACATCTGCTGCTTCTTTGCGAAGTGATGGTTGGCTAAATTGCAATCTCTATTTGAAGCTTCTGCTTCCCCGTGTGTAAAACATGGGGTACCTAATGTTGTAAGGAACTGGTACATTAAATCTACGGAGGCTGTAATGCCTTTCTTGTTTTCAGTAGTTGGAAGAGTACCATTACTGCAGTATTTATGTTTTATAAAGAATGTATATAAAATAGCAACTTACAGAAACATAGCTGGCATTAATATAATCTGATCCTGGAATACTAGCATCAGCTATCAGCTTCACTCTGTTATTGTTATCTAGAAGGAAAGATAAGATATTAATACTATTTAAATTACTTGTTTTCTATAAAATACAAAGAAGTTTCTGATATGACATTTGAAAATTACAGATGGCTGTAAAATTTTAAAGTAGGAGTTCCTTTTTATTCCATATTTCCACAACCTAAAGACAATGACTATTAATATGTTCTCATATTTATTTCCAGGATTTTCTATACATAGTCATATAAAATTAACTGCAAATGGGGTGCTAGTCCTTCTGTTCTGCAAAAAATTTTATTTAGCCATATCTTTCCATATTAGTGCAAATAACAATATCTGTTGGGTTGGCCATAAAGTTTGCTCAGATTTTTCCATAACATGTTATGGAAAAGCCTGAACAAATACCTTTACTGAACTAATAGTTCATTACTTTAAAAGGCCGTATAGTATTTCATTTTGAATATAACATAACCATATCTTTCCATATTAGTGCAAATAACAATATCTGTTGGGTTGGCCATAAAGTTTGCTCAAATTTTTCCATAACATGTTATGGAAAAGCCTGAACAAATACCTTTACCGACCTAATAGTTCATTACTTTGAAAGGCCGTATAGTATTTCATTTTGAATATAACATACTTATTTAGCTCTTCAGGATGATTGGAAATTATATCATTTTGTTATTGTAAAATGCTGAATAAGTAACTGAAATTTTGCATATATGTTGGAGTTTATTTGTAGAATACATTACTAGCAGTAAAATTCCCAAATCATATTGTGCTTCTCAATTTTTGAAAGGCTGATGAATTGTTCTCAAATTATATCAGTTCACTCTGAACAAAAGTGTTTGAACAGTTTGAACNTAACTGAAATTTTGCATATATGTTGGAGTTTATTTGTAGAATACATTACTAGCAGTAAAATTCCCAAATCATATTGTGCTTCTCAATTTTTGAAAGGCTGATGAATTGTTCTCAAATTATATCAGTTCACTCTGAACAAAAGTGTTTGAACAGTTTGAACAATTGTTTCTTCTCACTTTCACCACCGTGAGATACTATTAAACATTTTAATTTATGACCTGAGAGATACAAATTGATTCATCTTAGTATTTATTTTGATTGCCTTAACTATGAGTGAAAGTGAGCTTCTTTGCTTGTGTATTGGCCATTTTAAATATCTTTTCTATAATTGCCTTTGCATATTATATTATTTTTTATTTAAAAAATATTTTATACTAAAAATGTTACATGTTTTGAAATTTTTTTGGTTTGTCATTTGTCTTTGACTCATTTATCTGTTAGATATCTTGCCATACATAAAATTTATATATATTGTAATCAAAGTTCTCATTTTTCACTGTGGCTTTCTGCAGGATACATACAAAAGGCTTTGTCATACCAATATTCTTATCTTCACACATTCATTCATAGTGTCTTCCAGAGCTTTAATAGGTTTTATTGCTTGTTTTAAGTATTTTGATTTTTAATCCATTGGGCTTCTTTTATTTGGGGACAGGATGAGGGAAAATCTATGTTTTATTGTTTGTTGCCATTTAGAACAATAAATAGTGCACCCTTTCCCCTTATTCAAAATGCCACTTTATCATACACTAGTTTTCTCTGTGTTTAGGTCTATTTCTGGAGCTCTTTCTTTAATTTATATGCCTATTTTTCTTTCACATCAGACTTTGAATTACTGTTATTTAGACTGTTTTACAGTCTAGCAAAATGAGATAACCCTTTTCCCATTATTTTTCTTCGAAGACAAGTATCAAAAATTATTTTTCCCTGAGAATCGTTGCCAAATTGGTATTACAGTTGAAACGTCCAGTGCTGATTTCCACTAGACAAGGAAGTGATACAAAGTTATCTATTACTAAATTCTTCTGAGGTTTTGAAACAAACCTTCCTGGGAAGGTGCTGAGCAGTGGAGCGAAAATGGGAAAGTGGGTTTGAGTGGGAATCCAGATGCTTTGCCTATCTGCCGTTTATGGCCTTGGGCGAATTATTTCCCTTCTCCGTTTCTTTGTTACCTCAGCTATAACATATAGTTATAATATTTATTTTGTAGAATCCCCTGAGGATTGAATATGAATGTTTACAAAACATATAGCTGTGTATGGAACACAGAACACATTCTCAAGTTCTTAAAATTAAGCACATGTTATATGTTAAATGACTTTGCTGTATCATTAAGTATAATGACCCAACCAATGTGTTTGGATCTAAAGAAGGGGGATCATTCAAGCAGATTATGTGAACCATTTCTGTCCCAAAGATTTTGAATTTGGTATGAAGTGCCACTTGCTGTGGCCAGTCATGCAACTAAGAAAGGGAGGCCATCAGTTTTCTATTCACTCAATATCTGAGTGAATTATCCGAGTCAACTGAACTGAGTCAACAGCAAGCTAAACTTTTCTTCATGGTGTTGGAACACCTCTCAAGGTCACAGTGTCCTGTCAAACAGAGATTTGGAAATCTCTTCTGCACACATTTGCTGCTAATTCTAGTATCTTAAAGCCCTGTAAGCTAATATGTTCTAAAATACACTGTGATATTTGAAATCCTTCTTTCTACATTACTCAGGGGAAACAGTGAATCTCACTTAGCTGGCTCAAGCTAAAATTCAGACTCTACTAAAATGAATTCATTCTCTCTGGGAGAAAAAACATTTCTTCAGCTTTATGGCTTCTCTGCAAACACAATGGGAGGATATATTAGTTTAAATATTGCATTTTCTATGTGTGTGTGTGTGTCATGGTGGGAGGCAGCTGGGAGCATATGGGTCTGTTTGCCTGTATGAGAGGATGTGAGTTTACAGTTTGTCTTCCGACCCAGATTAGGAAGTAGGGTTGTTATCTCCAGACCATAGACCCTAAGGGCCTGTAACTAAATTTTAGTCGCCCAGAAACGTAGAGGCTTTTAAAAATAAGCAATTTACTGATTACTAACAATCATAGGAACTAATATTGATTGAGAGCTTCCTGTGTTCTATATTGGGCAAAGTGATTTACAGGATTATTTTCTCTAACCCTTAAAGTTATGTGGTCAACATTACTAAATAGTATCCAGTAACTAAAGTAGTTGTTATGTAAACAGACATGCAACCCAGGAAGTTTGATTAAGAAATCTCTTCTGCACACATTTGCTGCTAATTCTAGTATCTTAAAGCCCTGTAAGCTAATATGTTCTAAAATACACTGTGATATTTGAAATCCTTCTTTCTACATTACTCAGGGGAAACAGTGAATCTCACTTAGCTGGCTCAAGCTAAAATTCAGACTCTACTAAAATGAATTCATTCTCTCTGGGAGAAAAAACATTTCTTCAGCTTTATGGCTTCTCTGCAAACACAATGGGAGGATATATTAGTTTAAATATTGCATTTTCTATGTGTGTGTGTGTGTCATGGTGGGAGGCAGCTGGGAGCATATGGGTCTGTTTGCCTGTATGAGAGGATGTGAGTTTACAGTTTGTCTTCCGACCCAGATTAGGAAGTAGGGTTGTTATCTCCAGACCATAGACCCTAAGGGCCTGTAACTAAATTTTAGTCGCCCAGAAACTTAGAGGCTTTTAAAAATAAGCAATTTACTGATTACTAACAATCATAGGAACTAATATTGATTGAGAGCTTCCTGTGTGCTATATTGGGCAAAGTGATTTACAGGATTAATTTCTCTAACCCTTAAAGTTATGTGGTCAACATTACTAAATAGTATCCAGTAACTAAAGTAGTTGTTACGTAAACAGAAATGCAACCCAGGAAGTTTGATTTGGGCCCACGTTTTTAGTCATTTTACTATACAGCAGAGAGTATGTACTAGTTGAATTAATAAATTCTTAATAAAATTATTGAAAAATAAAATTATGCCTAATAAAATTATTTCTTATAGAACTTCCAGCTCTTTAAGAGGACAGTTAAGAAAAAAACCTTTACCCCCAAAACCCATTAAAAGATATTAGAAATGGATGTAGAATATTATTTGAAAAATTACTAAGTTTTCTGTGCTGAAATCAAGAAAAAACAGAAAACAGTTGGATATTATCCCTTTGGCTCTAGCAAAGGTGGAAAAAAATGTATGCAGTGCTTATGATATTCCCAGACATCCTTGATTTACAGTTATTTATTGTCTTAGCCATCACTAGTTATTTCTGTCTTAGCCTCAGCTACTGGGATTGTCTTACTCCTGAGCTCTCCTTATTTTAAGGATGTTTGTTTAGTTATATTCGCCTTATGCTGTAAGTGCTAGCAAGCTAGCACTGTATGACTTGAGTGGCCATTATGTAAACCCAGAAAATAATGCACTGAAATCTTAATAACAAAAGATCAAAATGTTACTTATAAAAAATCTCACATATCAAATTTTTATATATTTAAAGTCAGATATGCTTCAATCTTTGGAAATAAGCTAGATATGTTTTATCTACCTATATATGATGATATACAGTGATATACATTACTTTAGCCACATACACTATTGTAAATAAATATTAAATATTCCATGGTAACTGTCCTTCAATCAGACTATAGTATTTATTTCCACAGAATATCATTAAACATGAAGCAGAGAATCTGAAGGAAATTTAGATAGGGATGAATATAAAAACCTGACACTTTCCATATTTCTTAAACTTAGGATGTATACCACCCCGGTTAACTCTCTGAAAGGGAAAACAAAAGGATTTATTAAGAAAGGTCATGCCAGAGGAATTTAGGGATGTAATACTAACATTCTTCATTTCCTACAAAGATGCCTTATTTGTCAACTTACTCTTAAAGTCATTTACCTATGATTTGTTTTGTTCCAGGAAGGATTTTAGGTGATTAAAGCTATTTGTATTTTCATCCTTTTCTAATTCTTGGGAGTTAACAGATTCCATTAGGTTACTGACTTCTAGATCATGTTTCCCTAAATTTGTTTACTTCATGCCTCAGTTATCCTCTAGTTCTAAAATAACACAATATGGCCCACTTTTTTTTGGGGGGGGCTATCCATATCCTTATGATTTTGCCTTCTGTGATACTATATTTCTCAAAGTCTGTGTCTTTCTAGACGAAGAATTCAATTTTATATGTATGGAATTTTCCCCAATACAGTTTTGAAAAGACATAGAAAAATATATAGACACTAACTCTAAAATTAGGAATATTTTAAAACTCTAGACTTTGAAACAATCTTGACAACATTCCAGAACTTAACATATCACTTTTTAATTTTATAATATAAAAATGTATTGAATCAGAATATACTTAGTAGGATAACATGTTGAAAAATATAGCATTTAAAGAGGAATGCTGTTTTTTCTTTCACATTACTGCTAATTCTTACATCAATAATATGGCTTGTTTTTTCCACATCAGTACAGACATTCATTTAATGACATTTAAGGACATAGTAGCAGCATAGTATGTACTACGGTTTCTTACTGATTGAAAAATGTTGACTGTGATAAAGCACAAGCCTGCCTCCTTTGTAAAAACCAACCCTGGTAATCACACATTTACTCTGACCTTCAACAAATATTTTGCAATGCACTTTTTTATATTCCTTTACAAAGCACTGCCATGCTCTTAAGGAAAGTAATGTGCACAGTTACACACGAACTTTCTCTCTTCATTTGAGAACTAGGTCTATAGGAAGATATTAGAGGTTTGTTCCTGGGGTTAAATTACAAAGCTCAGAAAGTACTAGGGCTACAGTTTCTTACACCTGCATGAATAAACCTTGTGTGAACAAGCTGAAACCCATGTACATTAACTTTGGTCAATATTAACAAAGCCAAAGAAATACAATTCATAAGTTGTTGCTAATGAAATGCACTATAATTCAATTAATATGAAATACGTATTTAAGAAGATGCTAGAGTGCATTCTGCACTCATTTGACAAGCTTTCAGTATCTAAAACCAGAAACAGTATGTACACATACATGGTTTTATGTTTGGAAAGCGGTTTTTTGCTCTGTTCCAGGGCAGATCAGCGTCAGTCGAAGAGAGATCCTGAAGAAATTTTGGTAATTCCTGTGGATTGAAGTCATTGCAAAGTTTAAATTTATTTCAGAGGTTAACACGAAGTTCCACTTAGTAAAAGACTATTCTAAATCCTTTTATTTTTAAAACGAAAACACTTCTCATAACTGCAGAAGCAAGGTCAAGTGAACAGTAAGGAACTCTGATGAGCTTAAACTGAAAATACCCTGCATAGAGCTGGCCCTCTGGGCTCCTGCTTTCCCTGGCATGGTTTCTCTGCCCTCTGTGCAGTCTGAGGTGAGGCAACCATGCCAGCGACTCCTTTCATACTTTACTGATGGTTTCATCAAATATTCCCTGTGTATTATTTAATATTTCAACATCTACTTAGTAGGGGAAGCGAGTTGGTGATTTATTTACTTTTTTTCCCTCCTCAGGCAGTGTGATTTCATGCCTATTAATTGGTACAACAGCGGTCAGTTTAAGAAGATGCCAAAGGTCAATTCCTGTTCTCAGTGGGCATTGTTAAATCGATAGCAGAATCCAAAGGTGTGATTAAGAAATATCAGAGACTGAAGGAGTGTCAAGGAACTCTGTTATTGATATTTTGGTGGAAAATCATGGTATCTGTTGATCATTTAAAAAGCTGTTCAAGAAAATAGGTTATTTTATCAAGCTGATGATTTACATTTATGAAATTTATAGTTTTCCATATTAGAAATGTCTCAGTTTACCAGATTCCCTTAAAGTTGCTAAAACTGAGGGGTTTGCAATTTTTCAGCATTATTAAATTTATTTTTTTTAATTGGATAATTTTTTCCCTTCTCCCTTATTTTTCCTCTGAGAATTCTGGACAGTCTTTTGTATGTGTGTATGTGTTAATGAAGAGGGACAAGATTAAGCATCTGAATTCTGGTGTTCTGGCACCAAAGTCTTCAAAAAAATTTTTTAACCAAATCAGGAATCCTAGAGCAGCTTCCCTGTCTTAGGTTTTGGGAATATATATCAGCATATTTATATGAGACAAATAGTGGGGGAAAAGAAAGGTGAATTGGAATCACCTTCTATTCTGTGTTTACAGAAGTCTCCATTTATAGATTGAAATGACTCTGGCCTTGATAATCAATATTCAGTTACCAGGTCGATTGTTTGGTTAGTAATATTACACTCAGTGGCCTTCTTATCAGGGCACATGGGGCTTCAACCAGTCCTCCTAAATACTTAGCTCTTTTTCCTACTGTTTCTGCTTGTTAGTGGGTCACCCCTAAGTGAGACTGTTTTGCATCCTTATGCTTTCGCATTCCTTCTTTCTCTCTAGAATACCTTTCCCCCTTTCTCTAGTCACTGGGCTTCTGCTCTGTCTTAAAGTTCATCTGGCCGGTCACGTTTCTGTAAAGTCTTTTCCGATTGCTCCCCAGACAGAGTTGAAACTCACTTCTTTCTGCGTATCTCTATCAGGACACTGTGTATTTGTGATTTCTTAGACATGTCTGCAGTTCTTATCATAAATATGAACTTCTTTATGATAGAAATCATCACTGTAATAACAAATGGTTATTGTGCCAGCCACTGTTCTTAGTATTACACATCATTCAATCAGTTTGGTATTCATAACTCAGTAAGATAGATACAGATGGAGGACACTGAAGAACAGAGAGTTTAGGTAATTTGCCCAAGGTCACCTAGCTATAAAATGCTGAATTGACATATATCAGTGCCTAGTGCAAGTAAGAGCGTATTGATGTTTAAGGTGTAAGTGAGTATGACCTGAGTTACACGGTTTATCAAATATATGCATCAAAGATGCATTTGTTTATTAAAACAGTTTTGCTTTAAAAATTGACACAGTAAGATTAAAAGCAATTTTAAAAAGCCATGTCCTTACATATTTATATACATTTACTTAGTATATACACACAACATATATATATATATATATATATATAAAACTCAAGTACTTAAAACCATGATCTCCAAAATAGTTAAACTAGAAACCTTCTCAGTATTTGTGAAAATGTTATTGCTGATAAAACTTTTCAGATATTCAGTCATGTATAATGGAACTATATTCGCTATAGTCTAATGAAACTATCCTTTGGTTCCTGAAAAGTTGAAAGCTCTTGCTGTATAAATGCTAAGAACAGTTTTACGGTACCACTGGTTTTGTTAAGTCTAGATCAATATTTAAGAAGCATAACCAAAAAGCTGTAGGAAATACCATTAATCTTCTCACGTTTTCGTCATTACTCCCTGAGACTGAAATATTACAATGCTGAATTATCCAAGCCAATTGTTTGAGTCTTTGTTCACACACTAAAATGTTCATGAAAAAAACAGAAATATTTGGTAACATTTAGAAATCTGTTTTTATTTTTCTCATACAAAATAAGTCAGGAAAGGGGCTCATAAATTTGAAGATAGTTTGTAGATCTAAGACATGCCTTATGTTTTTAATGTAATTTCAATTTTGTAGATATATGAATGCTAAAAGCAATAAAGTGTATCTTCTAACTTTGAAATAGTCTTAAAGTGACAAGTTCTTAACTTCACATATTCTCTTTAATGTGATAGAGCACTTATTCCAGGATTTAAAAATGAGCCTGTAAAGCACAGGTGTTATTTATCTATTGTTGTACAGTTCTAAAAAACATTGTTTTTTTAATAATTTCTGGAAACATCAAATTCTGTCCTCAGGTTCATCTATACCACTAACATAAACTAAGCAGGCAAATATGAAATGAACTTCTTTAGTTTCAAAATCTAAAAGTTACTGAAATAGATGGTACCACCCAAACTTTGCACACACACAAAACCCAACGCATCCAGCATTCTCGAGCTGCTTCTAGATCTGGGTGATGAGCAGAGAAGAAACGGGGCCAGGTTGCCCTTGCTGGGGGAAGTCTGAGGAGCAGCACCTTTTCCTGACGCAGTAGGTGAATAATTCTGTTCAGGTCGCACCAGAGGTGCCCAGTGTAATGTTACTATCCAAACAATCAACCTGGTAATTGGGTATTGATTATCACGGCCAGAGTCCTTCATGGCCTTGCAAGCTTAAACGGGACATGAAATGTGACACGTGAAACGACTGGAGGTCTGGCAATGTTGTGACAACTGCTGGTAACATACCGAAAATTCTTCTTGAAACTTTAGGTTGTTGTTTGTGCAAAGCTCTTCAACATGTTGCAGGAAGGATTTCTTGCTTATCGGCCTCCAAGCAAAGAAAGGCATAAAATGGAGTTATGTTAGGTTCAGTTTTTTTCCTTTAGTCTGGACACTGCCTTTATAGTTGACCAGTTAAGAGGACACAGGACATTTCAAAACCACACAGCCCTTTAAAGTCACTCTGTCATATTGACAAAATTAGCTTTCCCCCTTTGAGTTCACTTACTCTCTATTTCATGGTGCAGAATTCCTTCAAATTTTAAGTGACTTTAAATGAATGATTGCACATTTTAATGAAGAAAGTTTTTCAAGTAAATGTAAGGGCATAAAGTTATCATTGAATCCTAATGCTTATAATACCTCTTTGTCATACAGAGAACATTTTATACATTACAAGGTTTTAGAAGATATAAAATATGGCAGTGACCTCATTCTCATAATGACATGGTTTCTAAACCCTGAGGAGTTTAGATATCCCTGTATTACTTCCCAAGCTAAAATACAGACATGCAGGCTTCACCCCAGAGAGAGAGAAAGCATTTCTCCAGTTACCATGCAATTAGTCATGCTTTTATGATTTATATCCAGCTTGGAGGTTTTTCTACCAAACATACAAAAAAGGAACCACACATTAAGATTCATTGAATCAGGGAATCTAGAGTTGATATTCAAAAAGAAGAAAAGATACTTAATAAACTTACTTGATGGATTTTCTATAACTAAGTAACCTGCAACAGAGATTGTGTTAAACGCATTATGATTGAGGGTACAGCTCTTGAGTTCTAGATTAAAATGAGAAAAACATGGTAAACCAGCAATTATAACATGCTATACCTTTAACTGATATGTGATCATTATTTTAAATTCTACATCATTTTTGAAATTATATTATTTGGACCCAAATATGGCCAAATAATAATTTGGCTTTTATTGCTAGGCATTTGGGGCATTACATCAGTACAGGTCACTTTTTAACATATTGCATAGTATTTATTGCCCTAAAAATGTAAATGTGAATGAAACTTTTTTCTTTGTCCATGAAGAATGCTGAATAAAGGAGGGTGATTGTTTGGAAAATGACATCAAATTGCCTAAATCTTGTTTCCTGAGTGAGTCTTTGTGAATATATAGCCATAAAAAATGACAGTCATTTCAGTTACTTTAGATATATATATTTGTGACAGTTCATTAGTCCAGTTATTTATACTCTAAAAATTGAAATAATTTTAAACAGCCAAATAGACTGTGCAACGCCCAAATTCAGAGATGGGCATATCTTTAATAACACATTTGTCATGCGCAACAAATTAGCACAGCAAAAAAAAAAACAAAACACAAAAGGCACAAAGTATGAAATAAAATGAAGAACATACACCTTTGTCAAAGTTTATAATTTTAAATATCAGGGATAATTTTACCATATTTCTTAAGTGACAAATATAAGAGGATGTGGATTTTGAAATAAAGGACAAATGAAAAAATAGATGGAAAAGTGTGGCTTAATAAATACTATGAAAATGGTCACAAAGGGGTTTGTTCAGTGAAGAAAGCATGAGTCAGAGTATATTTTATAACAGTACAGGAATTGGTGAAGAGTACAGGGGTGCTGCAGTAACTGTTAAGAAGAAAGATGGAATTCTTCATTAATGCTGTAGGTGTCCCCAGGCAGAAGGAAGTATTTCTCAGCTCCACAGGGTATAACCTAGTAGGGCAACTCATAATCAGCATGGCATCACAGTGATAAATAGCATTACTAGAGCAAAGACTTCCAGGGTGGCTGAGACGCTAAAGTGTCTGCCTACAATGCGGGAGACCACGGTTCAATCCATGGGTTGGGAAGATCTGGAGAAGGAAATGGCAACCCACTCTAGTACTCTTGCCTGGAAAATCCCATGGATGGAGGAGGAGCCCGGTAGGCTACAGTGCATGGGGTCGCAAAGAGTCGGACACAACTGAGCGACTTCACTTTCACTTCCAGAGCAGTGTCTTGGTGGCTGAGCTAGTGGGCTTCACACAACCCCTTAGAGTGATTCTAAGGAGGCAGCAGAGAAAGCCTGACTAACTGGATAGATGGGTTTCCCTGCTGGCTCAGATGGTAAAGAATCTGTCTACAATGCAGGAGACCTAGGTTCAATCCCTGGGTGGGGAAGATCCCCTGGAGAAGCGTGGATATGGAAATGACTGAAAGATTTTGAATCAGAAAATTCCTTAACTTGGGGATAGGAAGACGAAGTATGTGAATTTAGCGTCCTGACTTCCAGCACATGCAGTGGAAACTCGGGCAGCAGTCATCTCCATAGAAAATAATTACCTCTCAGCAAAGAAAAGGCAACCATGAGCTAGATCCACACCCATTCAGTGGCCATGAATTTGGGCAAACTCTGCGAGATGGTGAGGAACAGGGAGTCCTGGTGTAATGCGGGCCACGGATCGCAGAGTCGGACATGATTTGGCGGCTGAAGAACATCAAAGACCCACACTACCCAAGCTCTTTAGGTGCTTGGTACCCTAATGTTCCGATGCCACGGTACTCTTCAGAAACAGGAAAGGAATGGGAGTCAGGCTGGGCAAATCTTCAGAACTGAGCTTAAGACAGAAATGAACGAGATACTTGATTTAACAAGATCGATGTCTCTGTTACCATGCAGAACTGGAAATTCTTGAGATCACTTTTATAATATCAGGGAACATTATTCAGTTTATGAATGGTGAAGTTCAGACATCACATCTGCTTTCGTGACAAGCTTTTGATTCATCTTTTTAAGGACTATCAGATAGCCATCCTGTAGTGGGGAGATTTTCTTTTCCCAGAGGATCCAGGGAAGTACTGGCAAAAATATTTTTTTCTGGGCTATCTAGAACCTGAAATAGAGCTAGTTTGTAGAGCAAGAAATAGCTGAAGCATCAGATAATTATTATTCAAATCCTTGTTCTAGTTTCACTAATGATCTGTTCTTATTTTAAAAGTATTAATATTTTATCTTTATAGTCAGTGTCCTTTCAGTGAAGAACTCTACTGAAGGTTGATTTTATTATTTTACATTTGAAAGATCTTGCTACAGATACGGATTTGTTTTTTGTTTTGTTTTCTTTTATTGGTGTATAGTTTATTTACAATGTTGTATCAGTTTTAGGTGTATAGAGATAGTGATTTTAAACTGTGCCTGGCTAGCTATTAGATTTGGGTGAATATTTGTGAATTCTTACAAAATACAGTGCCCTTTTTGGCTTTAAATACCTGTTCCAACAATTACCAGCTATATTATTTTGAGTAAGTTACCTCAACCTTTCTTAGTTCCTAGTTTAGACAATAGAGCAAATACATGTAAATCAAGCTCATATCTGTAAAATGCTAGGAAATTTCTACCCCTGACTTTGGAAGCAATGTGTAAATGTTGTTTGCTATCATTACTATTATAATTACTCGTTCTAGTTTTATTGTGAAACTCAAGTTCCTTCTACAGATCTATTCTACAATTGATACTGATAAAAAGGATGAATTTTTTTTTGTTTCTAAAAGAATATCCTAAATTTTACTCAAAACTGGGAAGACTAGATTGGGCTAAATTAAGCAGGGAGATTTCCTATTCTTCCTAATCAGAGTCCCAGAATAAGAGAGTGATGAAAAGGTCGGTTTCCTAGTTCTCAATTCAAATTATAAATTAATCCCTAATAGTATAAAGGCTGTAATAATTCTCTTTTCACATTATCATGTGAAAGCATTTCTAATTGTGCCTGCATTTTTTACATTATTCTTTATAGCTACCCCTCATATTACCCTGTTTACACCACAGATATTTTCTATTAGTTTCTGCATTCCAGGTGTTTTACCACAACCAGATGCTGCTGATTCCTAATAGCTAATTCAGATGTTAACTCCTCTAAGGACCTTACCCTATTCTATTACAGAGAAAATAATTTCTTCATTCTATGAAACTAAACTTTTATGGACAAATCACCTTCCATCTTCTACCATGGCTATATAAGTACATATATTAAGGACCCATGCATTGAGGTTCATGTATTACTTGAAGGCAGGGGCATGGTTGACATTTGGCTTACTGCAAGCCGCTCATAAACTTACTTGTAGTGGACAGTGAATAAGTCATTGTTAAATATACAACTGTGGATGAATTTAGACTAAGATACATAGTAAACTAAATACAAGTGCTCTGATTATTATGAGAGAATCTCTGAATTAAATGAATTTTCCACAAAAATATTAATCGAGAATTCTCATGAGATGCTACTCAAAGGCTTAAACAAATATCAATAGATGCATCAATAAACAGTATACAAGTCTAAACAAAGCCATGTCAAATCCTCTCACAACAGAAGTTAACAGGTGCTAGATATTTAGGAAGTTACAGGAACAATAAAATTGCTCTTGTCTACACAAGTAATTTAGAAAATAGACTTAAGAAAACAAGATCTGTTTTGGCTTTATTTACTTTTCAGTGTCACTTCCTTAAACCCAGTCATTTTACATACACTATTCTTCACATTTGTTTTTACATAATGTGAGAAACATGGTGTCTCATAGTCTGGTTTTACGAAATTTTCCAGTCTGTGCTTATCTCACAGTGATGTGTGAACTGAAATAAATACCTACCTAGACAGCTTAAAATTGAGAGGATATTTTGGCATAAATTACCTGTTTCAAATAACAATTAGTGTTTTTTCTTGTTTTTGTTTGTAGTCTCATCATTGCTTTGATTCTTAGCCTCATATTGAACAAGTGTATTTTTCTCAAGTACTGGCTGCATTCTAAATTTTTTTTTTTGAAGTTTTAAAGTTTTACTTGTAAACAGGAAAAAAATAGTAATTTGGACAATTATGCAGGGAAGTGAAAAAGGAGATGGCATATACTATAAAGAAAATGCACTGACTTACTACTGATGAAGAAATTAAATTCTTTTATGGAAAATTATTTGGTTGGATAAGCATAAAAAACAAAAATTAATGTGTATGAAAATCAACAATGATATTTCAGGAGTGCTATTTCAAATAAAGTGATCTATAGACATAGAGACTCAAAAATACTTTTTATTAACATTAAAAAAAAACTTAAAAACATTACATGGAGAGTGTTTTAGACACTATAGTGAATAAGAGAACTTATTCATTCATAATAGTGAAGGATACTGTCAAATCATATTCATTTTGTGTAAATCAATTTGGGAATTGTCCAGATTTCAATAAGATAACTGACCAATTTCTAATATAAAGGGCTAAACACATTTTATTACATGAATCTTAGCTTAAATCCTATGCCCTTTTGTTGAAAAGAGTATTATTTCATGTCTGGGCTAATTTTTTTTCAAAGTCTATCAAAAACTTAAATTCCACTCAGATTACTCTTGATAGATCCAGAGAGGAACCATTTATTTATGTTGGCAGTGGTGATTGAAGACCATATTGTCACAGAGACTCAGCTTTCCCTCAAGGTCAATTAGTTGAAATCTATAGGGAATTAAAATATAGTCCAAATAGAGAGCTACAGATGATAGCCTATAGATGGGCAGCTTAAATCAGCATTACCAGTGGCAAGAAGCTGTGTTTTCTACTTAACCAGTTTTGTTAGGTTAAAAATTTTACTGCCTTTACTGTAAAAATATGTATTTATCACACTAATATATACCTTCTTTTCAATGAAAAATTTTGAAGAATCTGATAAAACGTTAATTGATTTTTCTAAGTTTTGTAAAATATTGAGTGTGAGGTTTTTAGTTTATGTATTTCAATTCGTTAATTTTTCCAATGTCCACATTTATTTCTACAATGACTATGTTACTTATCCAAAGAACTTACTGTAATGCTTTCAAAAGGATCTTAATTTTTGTTTTGTTTTGTTTTTTTTCTATTGGTTTTATTTGTTATAGGCTTTAGTATTCTTTCAGACTCTTATCAAATCACCAATGACTTTTCTCTGGTCTTTAATACAAATTAAAAATATTATCCCAACCATGGCTAGGACTGTACAGCTGACTCTAAAATTTCACTTTATAAGGTAAACATGCCACCTTAATAAGTGAGTAATACAATTTTTTATCACGGTCCTCACAGACCCTGGCACTTGTAGATGCCCGATTGATATTTCTTTCATCCAAACAAGGTAAAATGGACTTTTAGATACATACAGGAAAGCAACGTTCTTGCTGTTGTTAAAAGAGGTGATGTAAGATTTCCAGGGTGGCAAGAGTTGAATTTTCCTTATTACTAAGCACATTTTCCTTATTACTAAGCACATGTGAAAACAAACTGTTGACAGATTCTTATTTTGTAAACCATGTATTCTAAATTAAAATTGTAGTCCTAAACCTGGTTACCTCAGGGGCAAGAGGGCAGAAGCAGTAAAGAGGATACAGAAACTGCCGACAGCTTTGTGGGGAGATCGGCAAAGGTTCTCAGGGAGGGGACTTAATGAAGAGCAGACAGATGACAGGACACCATCTAAAAGGACTCCTGACAGCCTGAACAGGCAGGCAGGGAAGCACAGAAATTACTCTCTCAGGGGTTAGAAGGTAACCTCAAAAAGCCCAATTTGAAAGACTACTATATCTATTTTAACTGTGTTGATTTACGTAGAGGTGTTTAAAGATTCTGATTAACCCAAACTATATAGTTCCATCAGAGTAGGAGCTTTGACCAAACAGAGGGCTGTTGACTGATTCTAGGAGAAGAAAATGTGATTATAGAGGAGAGACAGTGAGAGTTCGATAAAAATGGAAGCGTTTTTCTCTGAGGTACTAATGGCATATCTGGTAAAGAATCTGCCTGCAGTGCAGGGTACCCAGATTCAGTCCCTGAGTCAGGAAGATCTCCTGGAGAAGGGGATGGCCACCCACTCCAGTATTCTTGCTTGGAAAATCCCATGAACAGAGGAGCCTGGAGAGCTTAACCCCCGGAGTCACAAGTGTTGGGACACAACTTAGTGACTAAGGCATCACCACTAATGGCATAAAGCCAAAAATAAAAAGAATAATAAAAGGATTCTGTTTAATGATGACAGAGAAAGGCATTCGGCAGAGTTTCTCAACCAGACCATTTGTGAGTCTGGATCACTGAGAGGTCAGCTTTGAGTGCTGGTTGGAAATGGTATTTTCTGTGTGACGTGATCACTGAAATCTTTAGCTCAGGAGTGTTTTTGGCAGATGTTTGAATCTGATCAAGCAGGTCCTTTGAAGAAAATGTATCTTCATGAAACTATTTTAATTGTGTTAATGGGAATGTGGCAATTAGTTAATAAATAAAACAAGGTTAGCTATGATTCCCTAATGTGAAATATGGCTAGAGTAGCCATGGATCTGCCTTCCTCTGTTTGAATTATTACTCTGAGTACTATTCACAGTCAAGAGAATGTCAGGAGTCTTGGTTCCATCCAGCCTTATGGCTCATGGGAATTGACTCCTCTGTCATAGATCTGGGATTTGGAAATCAAATGCATTTTCCTTCTCTACCTCCATTCATATCCTTCACTGAAGAAATTGAGTACCTCTGCCACACTCAATTGCTGGGTCCCTGCAAATGCAGTCATTTTGCTATGCTCCCCTCAGAATGTATACAGCAATTTTTATCCTAGGATAAAAGTGGCAGTTCTGGGCATGAGGGGGGATATCTGAAAGTATGCACAGTTGGCTGTCCATTTGGTAGGGTAGAAGTAAAAATTTTATGAAACAAGGAATGTGATCGTCTTGGCTCTCACAGATTACCACGTGTAGTAGTTGAAATGAGCTTGTGTGGAATGTGAACCCAGAGTCCACCCACCAGACAGATAATTCTTGTGTCATTGTAGTAATAAGCCAGGAAATTTGTGAAGAAATCTAGGTGAAAACTTATTTTACAAAGTTAACACAACATGATAACACAGCAAATTTCTCAGGCCATGCACATTGTGAGTCAATGTGCATTTTGATAAGGTTAATTTATAGTAGCATGCAACATCATAGAAGTAGAAAGTTTCGAATACTTTTTAACTGTTTTTTGTCTTTGGAAAAAAAATAGCATATTAAACAACAAAACACTTCTTATCATGTATTTTAAAATATAGAGCACACCATCTGAAAAGATTAATCACAGCAGAGCTCTGCATCACCACAGTAACTTACTGGATGACAAAAATCTCCTTTCGTCTAAAGAAAAATGAAGAGTATCTGGAAGTAAAGATTAATTTTTTAGTATAAAAACACATACTGCATTGTTTTTAATTGCTGCTCTAAGAACATGAGCATGAAATATCTTGAAATTCATTCTACCGCTGGACATTTCTTGTCCCAAATTCACATTTTGTTCAGACATTTCTTATCTGGATTCATATATTTTTGCCATTACTTGCAAAGTAGTTTAAGACAGAAGTAAAATTAACAACCAGAAACTGTCAGAGAACTGATGGAAATTAAAATGCTAACAATTTTACAAAGTATTTCATATATTGGTCAAATTTTGTGTATTCTTAGTGAAGTCACAGGAATTGTACTACTAAATACTTTTCAGTTTCTGTAGGATTGAACCTAGACTAAAATGCTATCATTCTTTTCCCCATATCACTGGAGAATCACCAAAGAAGCAGTTCTTAGAAAAGAAAAGAAAATACTACTTGAAAGAAGAAAATACTCTGCATAGAAAATACTACTTGAAGAAGGAGATCACGGGCCCTTGTCTTGTCAAGTGTGTTTGTGTTGATTGCATGTAGTATGCTGCAGAGTCAAATACGTGCACACACAATTATAGGTGTATGTTGATGCTTCAGAATCAAACTGGCCAACTAGATGCATGCTCTTGGACAGTTACTTAAATTCTTCAGGCACCTTTTATTTTTCATTTGTAAAATGGAGATAAGGAGTACCAACCACAAAAGATTAAATGACTTGGCTGAGATCATTACATACAAAACTGACCACACGGTAACTGCTCTTAAACAGTAGCAAGTATTATGTTAGCAAATCCTATATGTG
The DNA here is from genome assembly GCA_006410675.1 of Oreotragus oreotragus. Classification (NCBI taxonomy): domain Eukaryota; kingdom Metazoa; phylum Chordata; class Mammalia; order Artiodactyla; family Bovidae; genus Oreotragus; species Oreotragus oreotragus. Next base: position 373,252 of record SJYX01024593.1, read on the forward strand.
AAAGTAGCCTGGGGCCATTTTTAATTTTACAAATATTATAAATACCAATAATAATACTGAATGTATTCTGATTTACAGTTTACAAAACACATTCATAGGATTCTTTTAAATGGTAAATTTCTGAATGCATATGTATTTAATAAAAATTCAGCATGCAAACGTCTCAAGTTATTGATGAAAGATACTCTTAAAATGGCCATTTGGTTGTTTGCTTCATTTTATTAGAATTTTAATTCCACTCATGATTACTAGGTTGGGCCTTGGTCTTAAGGTCTTCACTCAACTAAAATAGGCAAGATAACTAGTATGGAATGATGCCCAAAATTTGAGGGGGAAAGTTGAGGACTGGAAGAAAAGGAGTATTTGTCGAATAATATTAGTGACACTGATTAATATTTTCTATTTTTTCTGACTTAGTCACCAAAAGGAACACGACTTCTACATTCAGTTTAGAAAGGAGACAGTGAAAATTAAAAAATTATTTAGCCCGTAGTATCTTTATCTTTTCCAAATTCTGTTGGCTTATTTAATTTTGTGTTATAACTCTTTTGGAAAAGCAATCTGTGTTAAATTAGTTAAAAGCAAACCACAGGGCCAGTTAGGCTGAACAGTGTTTTTTCTCTTTAAAATTATATCTTTATTCCTTTAAACTTTTCCAAGAATTTAATCCTAGATTTAACACAGAATTTTTTCCAGGAATATAGATAATCTATACAATTAAAATATTACATGTTTTCGACTTCATTGTAACTTTTTAAAACTGAAATATAGTTAATTACAGTGTTGTTAATTTCGGGTATACAGCACAGTGATTCCATTATATATACATATTATACTTTTTTCAGATTCATTTTCCTTAGAGATTATTGCAAATACTGAGTATAGTTCCCTGTGCTATATAGTAGGTTCTTGTTGGTTATCTATTTTACGTATGACGTGAAATTGCTCAGTCGTGTCCGACTCTTTGCAACACCGTGGACTGTAGCCCACCAGGCTCCTCCATTCATGGGATTCTCCAGGCAAGAGTACTGGAGTGGGTTGCCATTTCCTTCTCCAGGGGATCTTCCCGACCCAGGGATTGAACCCAGGTCTCCCGCATTGTAGGCAGATGCTTTACCGTCTGAGCCATCAGGGAAGTCATTTTATTTTACATATAGTAGTGTGTATATTTTAATACTATATTTTACATATAGTAGTGTGTATATGTTAATCTCAAACTCCTAGTTTATCCCTCACCGTTCCCTTTTCCCTTTGGTAACCAAGAGTTTCTTTTCTATGTCAGGGAGTCTATTTCTGTAAATAAGTTCATTTGCATCTTTTTTTTTTATTCCATATATAAGTGATATCCTATGATATCTGCCTGGCTTACTCCACTTCATATGCTACTTTCTAGGTCCATCCATGTTGCCGCAAGTGGCATCATTTCATTCTTTTAAATAGTTCATTGTATATAGGTATCACGTTGTCTTTATCTGTTGATGGACATTTAGAGTGCTTCTATGTCTTGGCTATTGTAAATGGTGCTTCAGTCATCGCTGGGGTGCATGTTATCTTTTTTAATTAGAGATTTCTCAGGATGTATGCCCAGGTGTGGGATTGTGGGATCATATGGTTACTCTTTTTAGTTTCTATGGAACCCTCCGTACTGTTCTCCATAGTGGCTGTGCCAGTTTACATTCCCACCAACAGTGTTCCCTTTTCTCCACCATCCCTGGCATTTATTGTTCGTAGATTTTTTGATGATGGCCATTCTGACTGGTATGAAGTGATACTTGATTGTCATTTCTATTTGCATTTCTCTAACAGTGATGTTGAGCATCTTTTCATGTGCTTTTTAGCCATCTGTATATCGTCTTTGAAGAAAGTCTGTATAAATCTTCTGTCCATTTTTTGATTTTTTTTTGTTCGTTTGTTCATTTTGTTGATATTGAACTGCATGAGTTGTTTGTATAGTCTGAAGATTAATACCTTGTCAGTCACTTTGTTTGCATATATTTTCTTCTATTCTGTGCACTTTGTTTTGTTTATGGTTTCCTTTCCTGTGCAAAAGATTTTTAGTTTAATTAGGTCCCATTTGTTTATTTTTATTTTCATTACTCAAGGAGATGGATCAAAAAATATTGCTATGATTTATGTCAGAGAGTGTTCTGCCTATATTTTGCTGTAAGAGTTTTATAGTATCTGGCTTTACATTTAGGTCTTTGATCCATTTTGAGGTGTGTGTGTGTATGGTGTTAGCATTCTAATTTCATTCTAATTCTAAATTCATATATGTAGCTGTCCAGTTTCCTGGCACTACTTATTGAAGAGGCTGTCTTTTCTCATTATGTATTCTTGCCTCCTTTGTCATAGATTAGTTGACCATAGATGCATGCATTTATCTCTACTTTCTACCCTGTTCCATTGACCTATAGTTCAGTTTTTCTGCCAGTACTATACTGTCCTGATGACTGTAGAATAGTCAGAAGTCAGGGAGGCTGATTTTTCCAGCTCCATTTTTCTTTCTCAAGATTGCTTTGGCTATTCAGGGTCATTTGTATTTCTGTACAAATTGTAAATTTTTTTTGATCTAGTTCTATGAAAAATTTCATAGGGATTTGATAGGGACTGCATTGAGTCTATCGATTGCCTTGGATAGTACAGTCATATTCACAATATTGATTCTTCCAACCCACAAACATAGTATATCTTTGCATCTGTTTGTGTTGTCTATGATTTCTTTCATCGGCATCTTATAGTTTTTGGAGTACAGGCATTTTTGCCTTCTTATTTAGGTTTATTCCTAGGTATTGTATTCTTTTAGATGTGATGGTAAATGGGACTGCTTCCTTCATTTCTCTTTCTGATCTTCCATTGTTAATATATAGAAGTGTAACAGATTTGTGTACATTAGTTTTGCTTCCTGCAACCTTGCTGATTTCATTGATGAGCTCTAGTAGCTTTCTGATAGCATCTTTAGGATTTTCTATGTATCATGTCATCTGCGAACAGTGACAGTTTCAGTTTTCCAATTTAGATTCCGTTTGTGTCTTTTTCTTATCTGATTGCTGTGGCTAGGACTTCTAAAACTATGTTGACTAAAAGACATCCTTGTCTTACTCCTGATCTTAGAGGAAATGTTTAGCGTTTCACCATTGAGTATGATGTTAGCTGTGGATTTGTCATATATAGCCTTTAGTATGTTGAGGTATGTTCCTTGTATGCCCACTTTCTAAAAAGTTTTTCTTGTCATAAATGGATGTTGAATTTTATCAAAACATTTTTCTGCGTTTATTGAGATCATTTATTCTTCACTTTGTTAATGTGGTGTATCACACCGATCACTTTTCAGATATTGAAAAATCCTTGCATCCCTGGGATAAATCCCACTGGATCATGGTATATGATTCTTTTAGTATACTGTTGATCTCAGTTTGCTAGTATTTTGTTCCGGACTTAGTGATATTGGTCTGTAATTTCTGGGTGTGTGCTATCTTTGTCTGGTTTTGACATCAGGGTGATGGTGGTCTCATAGAATGAGGTCAGAAGTGTTCCTTTCTGTGCGATTTTTGGAAGAGTTTCAGAAGGACAGGTGTTAAATCTTCTCTAAATGTGTGGTAGAATTCATCTGTGAAGCCATCTGATCCTGGACTTTTGTTTGTTGGGAATTTTTAAATCACAGATTTAATTTCAGTACTTTAACTGGTCTGCTCATACTTTCTGTTTCTTCCCGGTTTAGTCTTTTGGTTGTACCTAAGAATTTGTCCATTTCTTCTAGGTTGTCCATTTTATTGACATATAGTTGCTTGTAGTAATTTCATATGGTCCTTTGTACACTTGTGGTGTCCATTGTAACTTTTCCTTTTTCCTTTTGTTATTTTGGGCCCTCTTATTTTTTTCTTGATGAGTATGGTGAAAGTTCTATTAAATTTATTTATATTTTCAAAGAATCAGCTTTTAGTTTCATTGATCTTTTCTATTGTTTTCTTCATCTCTATTTCTGCTCTAATCTTTGTGATTTCTTTCCTTCTACTAACTTTGGATTTTGCCTGTTCTTTCTCTAGTTGCTTTAGACATAAGGTTAGGTTGTTTGAGATTTTTCTTATTTCCTCAAGTAAGTTTGTATCATTAAACTACCCTCTTAGAATTGCTTTTGTATTGTCCCATAGGTTTTGGATCATCGTGTTTTCATTTTCATTTGTCTTTGTATTATTTTTTTATTTCCTCATGATTTATTCTGTGATCCAGGCTCAGTAATTTTAAAGAGACAGGTCTGTGCTACCGGTGTGTATGTATGCTCATGTTGCTAATATTTTCTCCTAGAAACATTTCTCACTTCAATGTGTTAATGACAAAAGAGCCATCACAAAATGTTGTTTTGTGAATTTGTTTATCAAATAGCAAATCTCAGTGTTATCTTCTAATCTGGTGAATGTAGAATAGATAAACCCAAATATTACATATTCTTCCTAATATATATAGCTTGTGTTCACTAAAAATATCAAAATGGTATAATGAAATGATGTCATTATCGTTCCAAACAAGAATTTAAAACATTTTCTTTGCATATCACTGAATGTTCTCTTGGATTTATACAGTTCTAAATCTTTGAATTTCATTAGTTTTCAAGAAGAAAAACAACTAGAGAATTCGTCTTCAGGTCCTTAATGAAACAAGGTATAATATAATCAAATAACATGAGTTTACATATATGGAAATTATAGAAAGAATTTTAAAATATGTATAGCTATACATGCATATATAATATAATTTCTTAACTATAAGACCTTAAGTAAGTCCTAAAGTTGATTTAATATCAATTATTGGAATGACCATTTTTGGTCAATTAGATAACTCCATTAACATTAATATTTTAACTGCTAATTAGATATTTTATCATTTCTGTTACGGACAAGTGACAGAATATAACACTGAAGAAAAATGGCAGTCCAATTAGCATGAAGAAAGTGGGCACTTTGGAAGGAAAAAAATTTGCCTAAACCTCAAGTGGAAAGAGCATATGTTAGTTGGGTAGATTTAGTTGGGTAGATTTAAAGGAAATTATCTAAGTTCCTTCTTGTAAATGACAGACACATGGCATAAGTTACTCAACAATTTGGATGCTAACTCAAACTCCTTGATTCTTCACTCTCAGAATCTACCATCAGTCTTTGTGGCTCAGTCCTCATCAGACATGTGTGGCTTTTGATGGATTTAGGCTTTCCTATACCTGAAATACAGGTAAAGAGCTTTAGATCCTCACTGAAGAATGACTGCATGCATATGTGCACATGGCTAATTATGAATCTGTTAATTACTATTTTTTCTAGTCTTATCATCTAATGTATGTGACTTTATTAACATGAAAAACCTTCAATAAATAGTAAAGCTGGAGACAGTTATTTTAATAAATTTCTGTAATCAAACAAAGCATATTAGTATGTGACATTGGAATTACCAATGTATTACAGTTATGATTACTAGGATTCACAACAAAGAAGCAAAAAGCATTGAAAACTAAAATTCCTAACTTTGATATTACTAGCAGTAATATACACCAGTTTTCTATGTGCAAAAGTAGATTAAAATTATTTGAAATATACTTTAAAGACAATTCTACATCTATTTACAAATAAAGTGACATATATAAACAAACATGGAAGCAGGAAAATAATGAGTTAATGTTAAATGAGGCTGTCCTTGAAATTTAAGTACCCAATAATAAACAATCTGTACAGTCTTTTCCCACCTTTTCCATTAACTGTCATGACAGATATTTAAAATATATATATTATCCCTTTTTGATAATGGCTGTGTTCAGTGGAGTAGGGAGCAAGCTGCGAAAACACAGAGCTTAGAGGATCTGACCTAACATAGCCTCTATAGAATGGTAACCTTCTTTAAAAAGAATACTTTCTCCAATACTGACTGACTTTTTTTTCACTGTATTATAACTCCTAAAGATCCACATACTAGAGACTTTTGGGGGGTTAATAAAGATTCTTTGGTTTGATTCCTGGGTTGGGAAGAGCCACTGGAGATAGGCTGGATAGGCTACCCACTCCAGTAATCTTGGGCTTCCCTAGTGGCTCAGCTGGTAAAGAATCACCTGCAATGCGGGAGACCTGGGTAAGATCCCTGGGTTGGGAAGATCCCCTGGAGAAGGGAAGGCTACCCACTCCAATATTCTGGCCTGGAGAATTTGGGCTGTAAAGTCCATAGGGTCACAAAGAGTTGGACACGACTGAGCGGCTTTCACTTTTAAATACTGTAAACATGTTTGGATGCTTAGAAATTCACATGAACAGATTCAACTAAATTGTTCAAAAACTAACATTAATTTCACTCAAAGATTTGAAGTTTCATTCCTTTTATGCTTCACATGTAGAAGAAAGACGGAGAATCCCAGGCCTTAATTGAGAAAGGGGTGTGGAAAGGGAGTTGGGCCCACAGGGATGAAGGAGAAGAAACTTCCTTTTACTATGCAGCAGGACTCTTATATAACTGAGGCATAGCCTAATACTGCTGATGTTCTATTGTTGCTATGATAGGATTTAGCTTGGGCAGGTTATCCTGCAGATCTATTGATCTTTTATGTGGTTTAAAATATAACTATCTTACACACAATCTTTGGAGCACTATCCATTTTAGATAGGAACAACCTGTATTAGAACATAAACAAATGTAGATAAGTATAAAGGAATTTTCATATCCAACAAACCAAAGTACTTTGTAATTTACTTATAACACCAAATAACTTTTATTTTGTAGCATTCAGAAGGACCCTGCTTATCAGATGACAGTTCCATCTATAGCACATACTAGATGTTTTTAGACATGCTGGAAATATTTGTGCAAAGTCAGTCTATTAGGTAAAGACCAGCTTTGGTAAATGACAACTATAACTGATTAATTCCTTTTTAAGTTTAAGACCTTTGGTGCCATATTTTCATAGTAATAACTTCTAAAGGTTCAGCACAACTGTGCAGGTACTTGTAACAATTATCAAATGCTGTGAGCATCATAAAATACTGAATCTCATAAGAATCTAAAACTTTCTGATGATAGTTTTTATTAAGAATTTGGTAAATTATCTTAATAGAAGTTTTTCAAATGTGCCAACATTTTGAAAAACTTATGATTTTAAAATAATATAAAATTACTTAACATTTACAATTAAGTACTCTTATTTCTAAAACATATTGATGGCACATACTTAGTGCATACTTTAAAATTTTTCCTTTCAAAGATAAATTTTACGTTCTATTTAATCCTAAATACTAAGCACTTTAAAAAATGAAGTGTTAATATATAATTTAGAGTTTAATGGAACTTTACATTAAATACAATAATATTTTACATTAAAGAGCTTAAGGCTTTTATAAAAAATAATATCAAGTACTTACAAATTTGAATAAATATGTAATTTAAAACATGGACAGGAAAAATCCAATGTAAAAAAATACTATCATATGTAGTGAATTACTAGACATCATTTTAAAGATTTAATGTATACAAATATTGTCTCAGGAAGAAAAAAAGCTTTGCCAAACATTATAGACCCAGGTTCATATTGAACTCAAAGTATTAGGAAGATTAAGTGATTTTCTGAACATCAGTGAGAAGTGTGTGGAAGATGGAGGTCACCCTTTGAAAGAAAATCTCTGTGACCTGTGTAAATAGAAGCCCCACAAACACTTCCAACAAGTACAGGTCACAATAGGGTCATGGCTCCAGGCCTTCTGGACCACTGTTCGCCCAGAGGAGGGTGCTCACCGCGTTAATCTCTCGTCCTTCAGTTCCAGGTCCGCCACAGTGATGAGCTGATCCAGCTTGAATTTAGTGTCAATAATTTCTGCATCCCGAGGAGAGTATGTCCCACCTTCTTTCTGCTTCTGTCGAATTCTAAAAGTAAGTGTAGTAAAGTCCAAGGAGGAACTAACATAGAAAGCAAGTATTTGTATTTAGATTTCTTTTTAAGACATTAATCAAATAATTTCTTTGTTGGGATCACTTCTGTGAATTCGTTGCAAATTTACAGCTACTCAGATTCTTCTCCCTGTAGAATATATTCTATAATTTTTTAACATGCTGTTTTTAATGAGAATTAGTACTTCAAGGCCTGAGTCAGCGACACATTTAAAGTATAGAGTGAATGAGATGGATGTTGTGAGCTTGTTTCTCCCCTCTCAAGCTGTCCCATAGATTTATCATAAAAAGGAATATGCCAGTGTGGACACAGCTTGTTGCTATCAGCACCAGTTCAAACAGACAACCTTCCACTGTTTTTACATAAATAAAACACTTACATATGATAAGATACATAAGTTTTATCAAAATATTGCCAAGTATGTATATCTAATTATATATTCTTTATATAATCTAAGAGTATAAAATAGAACCAGAAAACTCAGGTTCAAAAATAGAAGTCACACGAATCTGCAAATCAAATTGATGTTAAATATAAAGTAATATTTAGCTTTTCTATCTTGTGCTGCAAATATTTAATACTTATTATGATTTATGTGTTGAGGATGATGCAGAAAGTAGAACATATGGTCCTTATCCTCAAGGATATAATTTAGTTGAGAGGGATTGGAATGTAGAAAAAGCATACAGAGGAAAAATATTCAAATTACAACTTGTAAAACAGTAATTGATCAGTTATGAAATGATATGTGATTGCAACTGTTGGCACTTAGAAGAAATAAAAAGTAGAGTTTGACTTGGGTGTTGCAGAAGGTGGAGGAAGCACATTTACGATTGAACAAAAGCAGCAGTGTGTGAAAGCCTAGGGGGATGTTCAGGTAAGATTAAACTCTGGTGGCTGAACAGCCACATGAAGGGAAGTTGTAGGGAGTAAGAGGGGGCCATTTTCTGCCCACTAAAGGAGCTCATCCTATAAAGAAATGATTTGGGAGCAGAACAACACTGTGGATACAGTGGTTGCACGTCCCTTGGGGACAAGGACCATAGCTTGCACAATATAATTCTCACCGATTTCTGGTGAATCTGAGAATGCTATCTAGCAGAAGAACAATATCAAGAGCCCTTCAAATTTTCTTTTTTTTTCTTTCTATTTTTAAATTTTCTTTTAATGCATTAACTTTTTTTAAGTTTTATTTTTTTACTTTACAATACTGTATTGGTTTTGCCATACATTGACATGATTCCGCCACAGGTGTACATGAGTTCAAATGATAATTTAAAAGACTCAAGATGAAATAGAGGATGCTTGGCAAACACAATACAGGACAACATTCTTCAGATAAAACAGCCTACTGAGCTACTTAAGAAATTAGTATAAAGGTCATTTTTACAAATGGAAGGTCCCTTTAACTTGGCAATCTATCTTATGAAACTGGATTTTAGAATCACAACTAAGATTTCCCCTGTGCTATGCCGTGTTTACTTGCTCAGTCGTGTCCGACTCTTTGCAACCGTATGGACTGTAGCCCGCCAGGCTCCTCTGTTCATGGGGATTCTCCAGGCAAGGATACTGGAGTGGGTTGCCATGGCCTCCTCCAGGGGATCTTCCCAACCCAAAGATCAAACCTGATTAAAATCTTTTTAATTAAACCTATCAGAGTTATAAACATTCAAAGATGTAGAAAGCCTGGCACCTTCTCCTTGTGTGTAAACTTGTCTCTAAGGCCTATATCTACTTCTTTGTCCCGCTTTGAGAGATTGGAGCTAGACTCCTTGGCCAGCTGGTGGGATGTTGAGCCTTCTTAATGATGAGACACTAGTCATCCTGCAAGGCAGTAGGGAGAGGGAGATACTTCCCTTGTGTGTTCTAGGGCTGCATTATTATGATTCCTTGTGGAAGGCCAGTTGTCCACCTAAATGAGTTCCAGCTGCTTCTAGAGTTCATGCTGTCTCCATCCCATCAGTGAATGATGCTAAGTAGCTTCAGTCCATCCACAACCGGGCAGCATGGACTGCTTTCACTAATTCCAGGCTGCCTACCCTCCAGTAATGATGGGCAGCTTTTATAGACCAGCTCCAGCTGCTTTCTCTGTTATATTTCTTCGCTCACTGTAATATGATGCATGTGCCTGTGGTGGCCATTCCATGACAAACTTGGGAGTGAGACAACTTCTAGTTTGTTCACGTATTGTCCACTTTCTCTTAGACTGGAGAGAGCAGCTTTGTTGCAGTTGCTACTTTTGGATCCCTTAAGTGTTTTCTTTTCCTCCTTTTAATAGTAAACTATTTGTATTTGTTAACAGTTGTTATTATTAAATGCTTCCCATTCTAGTAACCACTGTGGGCTTCTGTCTCCTAATTAAACCATAACTGTCCATAAAGCATCTTAGGAATAAGTCTAATGCAAATAGTCTTACCTTGCAAATGCAAAAACAGCTGTTCCAAGAAGAATGATGGAAAGGATACACAAAGTGACTGAAAGTATAATCTCTACAGTTCGTTCTGAAAGTCCTTCACCTGAAGAGAAAGTGGAACATGATCATTATTATTATATGGTATACTTTGTTGGGTCTAAAATACAAAAAGATATACTTTGGCCTATTTTTCAGTAACATTAACAAAATGTACACATGTGTTTATCTTCTAGATCTTTTAACTTTGGGGCTCAATCCTTGGTCCTCTTTCTCATACCCTTGGGTACACTCATGCAACCTCATGGAATCTGGGACATCTAATGGGGCAAGAAAGCTAAGAAACTATCAAAGGCAAATGGTATAGAAAGAGCAAAAGGTCATCTTTAAGAGGTCCTACTGGCCAAAGGTGGAACATTTTAAACTTTATGATGAAAATATATTCAATATCAGTATAAAAATCCATGAGTTCTAATATTAGTCAATGAAATAGAAATAAAAATTAAAAAATACTACTTTGTAACCTCTGGTTTTAGCTAAACTACTTTTCTTTCACTCTAAAACTTTGAAATTAAAGGGAGAAAATTAAGCATTTTTTCCCCTGGCTTTCTATTTTTATGAATTTTTAAAAACCTTAGTTAAGGAGAAAAAGCTCCTTTTTAGAGTAAAATTCTGTTTAGTAAATGTGGAAGAAATAATAAAATTGGAAATTTTGCATTCCTAATGAAATAACTGACTCAGGTAACAATCACAAATGCATCTTTAAATGACTAGGAGGTTGATAGGGACTCAAACATTTAGAGAATGTCAGACTATCACCTCACAGATTATTTGCTGGTTACAACATGGGGAAAAAAAAACTTCCAGTGAAGAATCATGCTGTCACTATCACTAAATTAGCTGATCAATTTTAACATCACTGAAAATGTGGCAAAAGAGAGATACCTCTTGACATGAGATATTTTGATCTACACAGCAACACTTGTAAAGTATTCCTGCCAAAATGTTCATTGTGTATAATCAGACCTTTAGATCTTATCTCTAATTTATAAGAAAGTAGGAAAAGTAGTTCAAGAATAAAATGACCTCAGTAAAGAGCAATGAGACAAATTCAGAACAAGGAACCACTTACAGGACAGCTCATCTAGTTGCCTAAATGAGTGTCTGACATAGGAATGGGGAGGCAGGAGGAAGAAGTCTCTTCTAGATGAAAATAGACTGAGAAAGGGTGAAAACTGAAAATGTTAGTCACTCAGTTGTGTGTGATTCTTTGCAACCCCATGGACTATAGCCCGTCAGGATCCTCTGTCCATGGGATTTTCCAGGGAAGAATACTGGAGTGGGTTGCCATTTCCTTCTCCGGGGTATCTTCCCAACCCAAGGATCAAACCTGCGTCTCCTGCATTGCAGGTGGATTCTTTACCATCTGAGGCACCAGGGAAGCCCAGATTAAGAGAAACAACAATCAAAAATAGTGTGATCTCATTTGATCCTATTTCAAAAAAGTTATAAACAAAAAAAATCAGAGGATGTTTTGAAAGTAGGTGGTTTTACATAATATCAAGGATTTAACATTAATTTTGTTTAAGTGCAACAATAACAGACATATTAGAGAAATAAAGTATTTGGAGTGGAAGATAAGGCTTTCTGTAATATAAAATACTTCAGAGATGAAATGACAAATGCATAAATAGAGATGTGGCAAACTTAATACGTACTTGGGGTTCATTATACTATTCAAATCTTTTGTGTACTCTCTATTCACCTTTTACTACCTCTTCTGCAAGTAACCTGATCAAGGCCACCATCCTGTTTTGCATGAATTATTGTATGGACGCCTAACAAGTCTTCCTGTATCTATCCTTGTCTTCTATGTATTCTCAGCACAGTTAAGCAAGAATAATGGTTTTAAAATATTACTTCTCTACTTAAAATCCTCCTTATCTCTCACAGGCAAAATCCAAAGTCCTTCCAATGGCCTCTGGCCATAGGTTAATGGTCTCTGGTCCCTTATTAACACTGTGGTTCCCTGTTATCTCTTTGACTTCCCTTCCAGTTGCCACCTGGCTTACTGCTTTGGAGCCAGACTGTCTCCTTATTGTTCTTGGGATACACCAGGTCACTTTTGATACAGGGCTTTGTCCAGCTTCTTCCTGTGCCTGGAAAGGGATATCTCTTGTAGATCTTCCTGCGGAGCCATGTCATTACCTTCAAGAATTTTCTCAAATATCACCTAGTCAATGAAGCCTCTTACAGACTGAGTATATGAGTCCCTGCACAATGCATATGCTGAAACCCTAACACAGGTACAAGGTGACAGTATTTGAGTAAGGATGAAATTAATGTTATTTGAGGTCTTAAGGGTTGAGCAGAATTAGTGTCATTTTAAGAAGAGAACACCAGGAGCCTCTTCTCTCCCTCTGTGTGCACATGCTGAGGAAAGGCCACAGGAAGACAGAGCGAAAAGGAGGCCTCCTTCCAGCCAGGAAGAGAGTGCTCACCACATCCGGAACCGGCTGGAGCTCTGTGTTGGCCTGCCTACCTCCAGGACTGTGAGAAAGTAATCTTGTTGTTTAAGCTATGTCTATGGTACGTGTAATGGCAGCCAAGCAGACTCAGGCATTGCCCCATTAAGATGGAAATTTACAGCTCCACCACGTCCTGTCTCCCCCGCCTCCCTCTTCTGCACTCTGTTCTACCTTTTTTTCCCCCTCCATAACCCTTTTATCTTAAAATTCATTTATTTATTCTATCACCAGTCCAGAAGTAGGATTCCTGAAGACAGGTGTCTATATTTTATTCACAACTGTATACGAAGTCTGAGAATAATATCAGGCACATAGCAGAGAGTCAATAAATACTTTTTAAATTTCCTGATTAAAAATTCAGTTTAGAAGTAGAAATTAAAAGTTTTCAGGGGATTAGGCATTAAACCAAATAACTCTAAAGTTTTTTTTAATGCAATTAGTAATTATCAATTTTAAGTTATATAATTTTACAGTAAAAAGTATTAAAAACAAGTGACAACATAGGTTAACTATTTGTAAAATACAGAGGGATTAATGTTTCACCTTTATTCCCCTGGCTTGGTGCTTACAAATGTTAACAATCTAAAAGTGTTTCTATGGCTCCTCTGCATGGTGGATTTGAATAAATACTGAATCTTAAACATTTATCAGAGTTTCATGGTCACCCAGAATCTTCACCTAAATTTAGCAGACACTAAATGAGCATATAATAGCTCATAAAGTATTTTAGATACAGCTTTTTCACACATTAAAGTATAAATGGCTTGTTTCCTAAATTTTAACATGCACATTCCTAATTGGATATGCTTGAGAAAGGAAACATGAAGATGAATAAAGAATCACCTTTATCAGGTAGCACTGAGTCACTAGACCTTGGAATCTCAGTTCAGTTCAGTCGCTCAGTCGTGTCCGACTCTTTGCGACCCCATGAACTGCAGCACGCCAGGCCTCCCTGTCCATCACCAACTCCTGGAGTCCACCCAAACCATCAAGTCGGTGATGCCATCCAATCATCTCATCCTCTGTCGTCCCCTTCTCTTCCTGCCCCCAATCCCTCCCAGCATCAGAGTCTTTTCCAATGAGTCAACTCTTCGCATGAAGGGGCCAAAATACTGGAGTTTCAGCTTTAGCATCATTCCTTCCAAAGAAATCCCAGGGCTGATCTCCTTCAGAATGGACTGGTTGGATCTCCTTGCAGTCCAAGGGACTCTCAAGAGTCTTCTCCAACACCACAGTTCAAAAGCATCAATTCTTC
>SJYX01024593.1:387639-418628 GCA_006410675.1 Oreotragus oreotragus
TATTGCTGAAGCCTGGCTTGGAGAATTTTGAGCATTACTTTATTAGTGTTTGAGATGAGTGCAATTGCGCGTTAGTTTGAGCATTTTTTTGCATTGCCTTTCTTTGGGATTGAAATGAACACTCACCATTTCCAGTCCTGTGGCCACTGCTGAATTCTCCAAATTTGCTGGCATGTTGAGTGTAGCACTTGCGCAGCATCATCTTTCAGGATTTGAAATAGCTCAACTGGAATTCCATCACCTCCACTAGCTTTGTTCGTAGTGATGCTTCCTAAGGCCCACTTGACTTCACATTCCAGGATGTCTGGCTCTAGGTGAGTGATCACACCCTCGTGATTATCTGGGTCATGAAGATCTTTTTTGTACAGTTCTTCTGTGTATTCTTGCCACCTCTTAATATCTTCTGCTTCTGTTAGGTCCCTACCATTTCTGAGCCCATCTTTGCATGAAATGTTCCCTTAGTATCTCTAATTTTCTTAAAGAGATCTGTAGTCTTTCCCATTCTATTGTTTTCCTCTTATTTATCACTGAGGAAGGCTTTCTTATTTCTCCTTGCTATTCTTTGGAACTCTGCATTCAGATGCTTGTATCTTTCCTTTTCTCCTTTGCTTTTTGCTTCCCTTCTGTAATCTAGTGGGAAAAAAATGATTTCATAGACCATAGAAATTTTCAGATTAAATTACCATTTCAAAGCACCAGCCAAGTGAAGTGAAGAAATGACATATAATGTATTAATAAACAGTAGGTAATCCTTTTGGCATGTGCATTACAAATGTACTACTAGGAAAGGACAAAATGTACTGTGATTGTCCAGTACAAATTTTGATTCACTGCTATGTATGTACCCACAGAGCATTACCAGTACAGAATGAAGTTATTCTCTTAAGTCCTTTCACAGAAAATGGAACTCTTCTGCTTGAAAGTATGAGCATTCTTTTTGTAATATGTACAAGTCATTTCCTAATGAGACTTAAAATCCTATGAAAGGTCAAATCATTTTATTTGCATAACAGAATGTTCTACTGTAATTAAGCAAATAATTATAAAGCACTAATTTTTCACAAGTATTATCTTTTGATTAAAGTTATCATTACTTCAACTCAGCCTATGGATCTGACTTTTTAAGCTACTTTTATATTTCTCAGAAGAAGCTTGAATTAAAATGGGTTATAAAGCTCCTAGGACAATGTCTGTCTCTTGATACAGATTCATATCACATAAGAGAATGTGACTTTGAGTTTTATAACTCATTTATTATGAATTTCAGTTAAAAAGTTTTCTTTCAGCCCTGTACTAGACATTAAGAATATTTAAATACTGTACAAAGAACTTACCAGAAGTCATTCTATGTCATAATTCAAGAAATATCTTAATTAAAACACCCTAAATAAATGTTACTTTCATATATCAGCTATGCAAAATATTAAAGGTAGATACTAAACAATTATTTCCAGGATGTAGAGAAAAGTCACACTTATTGTTGACAAAAAAGGAATTACTGCACTTATATGTGTAAAAATAAAGCATACTAATGTATTAATGTTAGCCTTAAAAAGCTGAGAAGGTGAAAAGAGAACAGCTAGAAATAGTCTGAAATATTGAGAGGAGAAAATGGTACAACAAGGATAGGAAGTAAGCAGGAGCAGAAAAATTAGCAATAGTAATGAAAGCTACTTGGGCACTTAGTAATTTCTAGGCAACACAACATTGCCTGAAGTCTGGTTGCCTGGGTCTAAAAGCTGGTGGTGTACTTCCCCAGCTCTGTAACCTTGGGCAAGCTGCTTAAAGCCCCAGCTTCAGATTTCTTAGCAATGTATTCGGGATACCCATAAATAGGAAATCACATTATAGGGTTGTAGTGAAAAAATACATGAGGCTATAGAGAGAAAAACACTCATGAAGGGCTTGGCACATAAGTAAAAAACGTTTCATATATTTATTAATAAGCTTATTAATCTGTACACTCATCTGATTTAATCTCCCGGTTAAGTTTATGAAAGTGTGACGTGAAAGTGTAGGTTGCTCAGTTGTGTCTCTCTGCTACCCCATGGACTGTAGCCCGCCAGGCTCCTCTGTCCATGGGATTCTCCAGGCAAGAGTACTGGAGTGGGTTTCCATTTCCTTCTCCGGGGGATCTTCCCAACCCAGGAATTGAATCTGAGTTTCCTGCATTGCAGGCAGATTCTTTACTGTTGGAGCCACCAGGGAAGCCCAGTTAGTTTATGAATTGGGTATTATTCTACTTTTGGAAATGAGACTGCAGAGGTTAATTTGTTAAGTAACAAATACAAAGTCACAAATTCCATATATGCCAAAATGGCCTGAAACTTGCTTGTCTGGCTGCAGAGTTTACGAGCTTCACTATCACATTACTACTGCCTGTGAACATCATAAAACTTCCCCCTGTTCCTTTTGCCACACAAAAAAAGTATATAGTGAAGACTCATTTTTCTTCCCAAGTGAGAATACTGAAACTTTCCATTGTCAGCACAGTAATTAAATGAGGAGTGTTAGGACTGAAAAAAAAATCACAGAGTGCCTTTGCCATGGAGTTTGTTTCCTCTTGTTCAGCTTTAATGAAGCCCTGTGAGGTACATAACGGAGTGTCTGCTGCTCAAATCACAGGACTCCTCTATAATGAAACCTTGTAATCAGAACATTGCCTGCAAGCAGTTTCCATAAACTTATATACCTAAGGAGGAGTTTTTAAAAATGAATTTAAGAAGAATTCTTGTGAATTTGGTTAATAAAAATTAACCAAAGGCTCAGTCCTGAATGCAAATAGAAGTAAGTTGTAAGTCTATCTTTAGGATTAAAATGATGCATTTTGCATTATTCCTACAGGTCATCAAGACTTTCCCAGGCGTGATTCCTCTTCCACCTTATTCCTCTTTATGTAGCAAAGCCCTGTCTGGCCCCTTCTCGCTTGTCCCGCTGCTAGCCTTTTAGTTCATCAGTGGTTCTTTGCCCCTAATTTAACATCCCAATAATAATCTCTCTACAGTCGCAGCCACTATCAGAATGGCTGGTCTTGTAAGTGGCTGTCCTATACTAACTTCAAAACATAGCCTTCCAAAGGTGCTTAAATCCTGAAGACTGTACTGATAGGTAACTCGACTTGAAGCTCCTTGCCTGTGGTGTGCAAAATACCAGTGAATGACTGTACATCCAGTGGTGTTTTGATGACCTAGATGGGACCTAGACTTCTTTGGCTAAAGTGTGAGATACACCCAAGTATTGCGCAGGCTTGTGAGAAATGCTGGGAGCCACTAGTCCTGTATCCATGTCATATTAGAGGGAGAGGACTCAACATGCACCCTTTGTCCTCTGATGACCCAGGGATCTGATACCAATGCATTTGCTGTTTGCTGGCCCCCACCCTCACAGCTGTGAAATCATTCTCGCCATTGACCACTGCTCACTATAGAAATGGTCAGCTTCATTTCTTTTTTTGAGTCCTTCTACTATATCCTCCTCAGCAATGTTCTTTTTCTAAAAACTATGACTTCATGGCTTTTTATGAATATCAACTGTAGACCAGCACCTTTTCTGGCCTGACTCATCAGAGTGAACCGGACACAGAACCACAATATCCAACAGCTAGGTAAAATAATAATAATAATGTGAGGCCAGAAACTGATGGTGTTACATCCATTCACCAGCAGAATGCCTGAGCTACTTTGCTCTGGATCAAAGAATTCTGCTCCAGTGGTACATGAGACATTACAAATCTGAACATTTCATTTCACCACCACTGAGGGTTGCATTCCTTTAAACTCCATCTAAACTCCTGCCCAGTACTGTTTTACTAGCTACAGATAACTACCTAGGTAGCAGAATTCCGTGCGGTCAGTCAGAGTGAGCGTTACACAACAAAAGCCTATTATCGAGCTGCTACCTGCCAGGAGAGAGCCCACTGAAGGCCTCTCTCAGGAGGAACCTGAAAGGCTGTCCTTAAGTCATGGGTCTATGCATGCCCAGTCGCGTCCGACTCTCTGTGACCTGCCAGGCTTTCTGTCCATGAGATTTCCCAGGCAAGAACACTGGAGTGGGTTGCCATTTCCTTCTCCAACAAATAACATGAACCCTGAAAAACTGATTGTAGATACATATGACCCTTCCCTGCCACTACCCCTTAGCAACCCAGTGGCATTCCACCTGCCGCGTCCAGTCTGGCTCCCCAGTCCCTCCTACTCTAGCCTTGCTAAGAGCTGGTGCTCTGCCCGTCCTTCTCTATCTTAGATCCTCTGACACTCCTGCGTTTCCAGGGCGCACACACGTTAGCACCTGGGTGACTGGGGGGGGTGATTCCAGGAGAGGAATCAGAGAACTTACACGCGTATTTCTTCTGCCTTCTAGAATTTCTTATTGTATGCCCCCGCCTTGGCTGTGAGAGACAGGAAGAGGAAGGAGAGACCATCGCTGAGAAACATCCTGAGCCTGCCTGTGGCCAGAGCTGAATGGGGCCCATCCGTGGCCACCAGGATGCCGTTGTGCCGTACCTGAGGACTCGCATCCCTGTGCACCGTGGTTCCTAATGCCTGACCGTCCCTCTTCTTTCATTCCTATTCACCCAGATGTGTCAACTTGACATTCCAGATAACCAGCTGAATATGCCGTCCTCATATCAATAATCTATATAAACCCAAGAAGCCGTGAGGTGAATAATACACAGCAAACAATACAACCAAGTAACCTCTTTTTAGCACTGCATCTACAAAATGTCATTTCTCTAAGACATATGAGCTAATCCATTTGTACTAAGTTTCTTATCTTCCGCCAGCTAATATACTGGGGTCAGCATTTAGCTGTGGTAACATGTGGTGTCTGACTGCTGTACCCTGTAGCACTTCCTATAAGGAGATTATGGTGATGCCACTAAAATATTCACTGCGGCAGTGTCAGGTGTGATAAACACATCCTTCTTCAAGTGCAGGAACACTTGACGAAAGTTTAAATGATTGAATTATTGTGTAAAAATAAACCAGTGATATTTATGGAATTAGGCAGACAGCATAGCCAATAAAATTTGTTATTCTTTTATAAACATTAATGTAGCAAATGGTGTACTACATTTTTTCATTTCTTCAAGATCCAAAGTTTCCTTAACTAAGTGGAGGCCACAGAAACTGGTTTTTTATACAATAAATGGTCCAGAACCAGATGAGAATTTCTAACTAAAAATGGTGGAATGTTTTCTATCTTCTCTCAACCCGAACTCTCACTGAAATCTATTGCACTGATGATATATACTGTGGATCTGAACAACACACACAGTACCATAGGCTCAGAGACTGATACACAGGAGATAGAATGTTGCAAATAACTCTGAGAAATCCTAGGGAAAGAATTGCTCCCAAGGAAGTATAATTTTTAAATCTTTCATTATAACCTATCAAAAAGAAGCTATTACACATTCAGCATTTTTATTAACTATAAAAGCTTAATATATTCATCCATGTTGCTTTACATAAATCTTTCAAGGCAGATAATATCACCATTTTCCAAATAAGGAAACTGAGGGTAATAGAAATTACCACTTGAGAAAATAGTCAAGATATGAATCCAGATCTAAATCCTGCATTTGCAGTTTAATGGTTATAAAATTTGTGCTGGTAGAGCCACTTAATTACTGAATCTGGGCCACAGTTTCCTCATCTGCAAAATGGAACTAACGTTAGCAACCTAACAGGGTTTCTGAACCTCAGCACGTTGGTTATGGGTTAGATAACTCCTTGCTGGAAGGGCCTGCCTACGCCCGGGAGGACAGGCAGCAGCACCTCTGACCTCTCTGCCCACGGGATGCAACTAGCTCAGCCCCCACACTTAGGACAACCCAACCGAAAATGGCTCCAGACATTGCCAAATCCCTAGACAGTAAAATCAGTCCGTTGAGAACCACTGACCTAAACTAAAGGATCGTTGTGAAGAACCCATCAGTTAATACATACTAAGGACCTCAGAGTATGTCTGGCACAGAATATTTAATGTTAGATATGCTGATGGTGAAGGAGGCGGAGGAGAGAAAGAGAAGCAACAGTTGGAAGGGGAGGAGGGGGAGAGCAAAGGGGAGAAAGAAAAGGAAGAAGTATACTTGCATCTGACTGAATGGTACTTATGTTTTATCCAGGCCTGACTGGGTGGGTACAGTTGAAAAACTCATGAAAACACTGATCAGACAGAAAACTTAAAAAGACTGATAAGCTTCTAACTTTTAGGATTATTTCAGAAAAAATTTCCTTAATCATTTTTCATTTTTATGAAGTAAAAATGTTTTACATAGAAGATTGCATATTAAAAAACCCAATATTTTCTTAGTGTAATGTCCCTACTCATCAGCCCAGACTGAATACCATATTGAAATCTATGTCCAAATTTGAATAGATGGAGCCCATCATTTAAAAGAGTATTATGAATACTACTTTTTCCTTAGTCAACATAATTAACCTTGAAGTGACTTTATACTTGAGAACATTCAGTCATGGAATACATTTACTAAGGAACATGACAGCTATGATTAGCATGTTGAGATTGTAAATGAAATTAAACTACAAAAATGTCTTACTTAAAGTCTTAACAGGGTCAGAGTAATCAGAGTCAGTAAATTGTCCCATGACATTTGTGGCTCTAAATTTAAACCTGTGGAAGAAGAAAAACAATTTACATATTACTTTTTTTCCTATGTACAATTGAAACAAATAGCTGTGGAAAAATACATTTTTGTTCAGAGAACATGAATTTTAAAAGTATAAACTTAGAAATCTGCCACCATCAGAACGAATAGTATCTTTATGTGAGATGAATATTTATCCTGGACAGAGACCTTTTCAACTTCATCAGAGTGTGACTAAAAATTTGACCAGATTCAGGAATAGTCAGCAGTTAATCAGATTAAGTAGAGCATCTCCCTCACAGATTTGTTTGGATAAAATGACTTAATGTCAGCACAAGCACAATTTACATTAAACATGGCTATTACACGTCAACCACCTTTGAAAATACCAGTAAGTCAGATTTAGAATGATCATATAAAACTTACCTTGTTCACATGTAAACAAATAATAATGCTTATTAATTCTGAGTGTGCATAGCTATATTTTCACTTTATATGCTTCTATGACATACAACATAGAAAATGGGTGCAAAAGAAAATAAACCTTAAAAATCGCTGGATAATTCTATCACCACAGAGACAACCAAAATTTACCTTATTTTAAAACTATGAACATATAAGAATTTTAAAATATAACATCAATCTGCGTTAATAATCTCTGCTGTTCTCAAATTCTTTTGATTTTATGGTTTATATGAAATGTTTTGGTAAAATTATACAAAATCAATAATTCTTGGATATAAAACTTTATATCATATCTGTAACTACTATTGTATGATGATTAATCTCAGGGCATAATTTAGTAACCAAGTAAGTGTTCTTAATAACAGATAATAGGCATTTGGGAAAAAAATGCTCTAACTTCTCTTTCTAATGTTAAGTTGCCCTAGGATGTTTATGAAGAATTTAATAATGCTTTAACTAGTAGGCAAAAGTGAAACTAGCTGTATTTTTCAAATTTAGTATTAAAAATCATATTTTGGAAATTAAATTTTAAAAAATTATAGTCATGATATAATAGTCAACCTAGTAGGAAAAAAATAAGCCAAATTTAGCAAAGCATTTAATAGAGCTAATATCAACATCTGTTTTTATATTAGAATATTATAATCTACACAATACCAAAGTGGATTATAAATATTTTAATACATCATTTAGATGTTTGATAATATGAAGAGCTGAAAATGATTGTTATGACTGAAGTAAAGGGAAGCCACAATTAACTGGAAGACGAGGATAGTGTTTCTAAAACTGCATATACATCAGCATGCATGGCAGAATAATGAGAAAGACAAACATCGCACATTAGTCACATAGCCCTTCACAAAAAGAATTAAATTCTCCTATCTGAGTTCTCCAATTTGCACATATTCATATTGCCCTTAATTGCTTATTTCAAACCACAATTACTTATAAGTTTGCCTACTTTCCCTAGAACTGTACTTTTACTGAATGAAAGGACAATGCCTTGTTGATCTTTATTATGCATCAGGTCACGTTTGGGAGTTCGTGTAAAAAAATAAATAAATACAAAATAAATAAATAAATGGTATAGCTATAATTTTTCTTTCAAAAAAATTAAATGTGGCTTTTTGGTCAAAAAAAATACATTATGGATATCCAGTACTTACTGGAAAAAATGAAAGGAGGAGTAGATTGATGGGTTAAAAACGTCAACTAGCTTGCTATCATGATGCATAGTAAGCATAAACTACTTACAAGTATTGCTTTTTTGGTTTCAGAGGTCCATTGCAGATTTTGTCTTCATTACCAGGAATCATACATGCATTATCAGCACCTATGATGTAGATTTCTTCATTGCCACTAAATTTTGCCTTTCCCTCTGTACATGGGGGGTTAGGAAAGCCTTCATTTGTAAAATATGGCCTTGGTTTATTAAAATATGCATCATACCACTTTGTTACATTTCCATCATGCTGAGCTATTTTCAGAAAAAAGAATTATTACAAGTCATATCCAAACGTATTTTCACATTTATAAAAGGCATTTCTATAACTGCATGAGAAAAATCTGGATGCAATATCTTTTACTTTCTGAACCACAAAGGATGATTCAACTGATCTACCTGGATAAGCAGGTAACCCTATCTATCCCATCGCACATGAATCCACAGACACTATTGTGGAGAATGACGTCTCAGAGAAAGAGCATTCTTCAGTCAAGAGTAATTTTCCCACCTTCAAAGAAGCTATAAGACTGCATCCTGCCAAAATCCTACCAGCATATAGAATAAATAAATATTTTAACCACATGTCTTTTAATTTTGACAAACTATTTGGGCATAAATTAATGCTCAGTAAAATTAATGATAATATTGACAATCTACTAAGCTCAAAAGATGCTGTAATAATCAAGAGTCTATCTTATATTACTAATTTTGAATTGAAATGTCTTTAGCATTCAGCAGTCCACACTCCACAATTTAACAAGATAACCTGGCATGTGATGATACCTCCTGCTTCTGCTACAAGCACTTGTACATTTTTGATTGGTCCATGATCATCATTGTAGTAACATATTGGCATTCTGATTGTAATTGTTGTTGAAGTCACAAGAAGTTTTCCTGTGGCATCATAAATAGGGGTTGGTTTGGTTTTTGGTCGTGCTGGAGCTGTAAACATGAAGAAGAAATATCACCAGCTGTTGGTTTTGTTCTTACAGAAAAGGGAAAATCATTTTAAATTCTTTCATGCAGGTAATTTACAGATAAAGTGATGACAAACGTAAATAACTTGAAACATTTTTGTTTGGATACAGCAGATATTTGGCAATTATTACCTCCTAATGATATAATTATATATTTGAGACTTTCCTGAGATAATGGAGCCCAGGTGTGATTTTCAGACATCAGATTCCTCTTCATGTATTAAATAAATTCAAACTATATATACATATATATATAATTTTCACAAATGTATTAATATTTTAGTGTTTTTTTCCCTCTTACTTCCTTTAGCTGGTTCACTAATTTCTGTTCTAGTCATACCAGGAGCTCTGCCCTCCAACTCCACAATTATCCATATCAAACAACTATATGATATCCTCTCATATTTTTCTTTATGTTTACATAATCATATAAAATTACATAAAGTTATATGTAATGGATTTTTCTCACTGATACATTTTAATGGGGCTCTGTTAAGTATTATATGACATATTCATTTTTATTACAATGACTGTGTAAATCTTTTCAAGTCAGCAAGTTCTGGGTTAATTCATTCTTCTTAAAACTGTATTATTTGTCATGGTACAACTGCATCACATTTATTCAATCATTCACCGGGTGATGGGACTTCACATTTCCTTCAGTCTTTGAACATTTGCTTCACTAATCAGCCTTATTAAGTCTTACTCACTGATTCTTTTATTTCTATAGAATATATTCCCAAGAGCAGAATTTCTCGAAGAAAAGGTACATGTACTTTTAACCTTAACACATATTTCCAGAATAATTTCTAAAAGTGTCATGATAATTCACATTTTACCATCAATGCATACAAGTATCTTCAAAACTAATATTTGTAGAGGTTCTGCTTGTTTTGTCTTAGAGCTCCTCACACTAGCTGTTTGAGCATCAGTAAGTTGCTTAATCAAACTTCAATTCTCATACTTATAAAATCTTTTTTAAAAGCCTCTTAACCATGCCATAAAATTGGCAGTATTATTTCCGTTTGATAAATGAGGAAAACAGCCTTACGCCACATGGCTGTGAAAGGGAAGTATCAAGACATGAACCAAATCGTTTTGACTCAATTCTTTAGCTCACTCTTCTGAGATGTCAGGGTTATGATGATATTAGATATGCAGGAAGTTTACTGGGGGAAATATTTATGAAGAATAGGGGAGCAGGGAGCATAGTAGGTGGCAAGATCACAGTTCTGACATGTGTAAATGAGAAGGAAGGAAGAAAGGATGTGGCAGGAACAGCCTCCAGGTTCAAGGGAGGCCACTGGGGAGCCCCCAAGACAAGGTTTCCAGTTACAGGATCTGTCACTGGACAGTACTGTCCAAACTGATATGACAATTGTTAATCCAGTGTTACTTCATGTCATTAATAAAATTATGCATACTATGAGAGAAAAATTCAATTTTTTAGACCCCCATACCTGCTACCAGTACTCATCCATCTTCTCTAGATAACTGGTCATGAGTCTATCTGCTCTATGTAAGGTGTGGTAAGTCAGAACTAATCTTCTTTACTGGAGGATGAGCAAAATGTCTGAAATGGGAAGCTTTACTAAATAAATATAATGCATCTATTGTTACATACTGAATATATGAATAAGTCTGCCACTGAATAACAAAGAAGTAGTATTACAGTTATAAAAACTACCCAATGGTGAAAAAATAAAATTTATTAGCTTCATCTTACAGTGACTATTTCTTATTTTTAACAAAGCAAGTTTCTAGACACTGTGAGCTTTTCAGATTCTCTCTTAATCCTCACAACATGAGGTAGGAACTAGTATTATCTCTATTACACTGGCTTAGAGGTGTTAAGAGTCCCGTGGACTGCAAGGGATCCAACCAGTCCATTTTAAAGGAGATCAGCCCTGGGTGTTCTTTGGAAGGACTTATGCTAACGCTGAAACTCCAGTACTTTGGCCACCTCATGCGAAGAGTTGACTCATTGGAAAAGACCCTGATTGGAGAGACTGGGGGCAGGAGGAGAAGGGGACGACAGAGGATGAGATGGCTGGATGGCATCACTGACTCGACGGACGTGAGTCTGAGTGAACTCCGGGAGTTGGTGATGGACAGGGAGGCCTGGCGTGCTGCGATTCATGGGGTCACAAAGATTCGGACATGACTGAGCGACTGAACTGAACTGAACTGAGAGGTGTTAAGAAACTTGTCTAAAGCCAAACAGGGTAGCAAGTGGCCAACCCAGGATCCAACCTCAGCGACTTGACCCTCGACCAGCCTAAAGGTGGCATTTAATCACTGTGCTGCACTGTAGTACCAAAGGCTGAGAGAAGATGGTTTTCATTTTAGAAAGAGGATCAGGTGGAATTCTACTAAAGCACAATATATATATATTTTTAATCTCTCTGCAGGTTTCACACAGGTTTTTAGAAAAGTGACAGATCCGTGTGCACGTTTCATTCTTGAGAAGGCACCCTGAATAACTGAGCGGCCCTAGAGTCCTCTTACTAATCTGTGGGTTTTGTGGGATTTGGTGAGGGAAGGGGTCTCTAGATTTTCATATGTTTTCTATGAAAAAAATCCCTGTCAATGATGAATTGATAGATCTACTTTATCGCCAGAATCATAAAGTTGATTCTATGGTAGTTCAGTAAATACCATTTTATTAACTTAAAAGAATCTGACTTTCAAAAAAAGATCAGTCAGAGAATCTGCTTAGAACTAGTCAAGGTCCAGTCATGGGTAATTTAAAGAAAGAGTTTTCTTTTCAATAAAATTTAGAAAATATAAAATACAATTATAAAGTTTGTCTCAGCCAAATTTCAATTTAGCAGAAAAGAAATATAGCAAACAGTCTCTGTAAATAACATGGTAATTTGCCTCATGATTTAGGTATTTTCATTACAGCTTTAATAAGTATATATTACTACTTATAACTTAATGTATGCTTACTATATGTATACACATCATTTAAAAGCTTAACTACATCCATAACTCTAATACAGAAAATAAATGATAATTGCTTTTAAGACAATAGCATTTCATGGGAAGGCAGCTCATTACCTTTAATATCCATGGTTATTCTCATTTGAACCTTTGGCCCTGCACCCGCACTATTGATTGCATAAACCTAAAAGAAAGAAACATCTTGTTATTATTTTCAAATTATTGCACAGGTGTATATATAACAATTATGATATATGTCATTTAAAAATTATTCTTTTTTTAAAAAACAATTCATATAGTCTTATTTTCTTACATTCAAGTTTATATAATATATGGAGGACGAATGTTAGCAATAAACTAGTTCTTACAACTGATACTGTGGTACTAAGCCGTGAGAACAAAGGCTCGGCGACCTAAACAGGCCTATCACAGAGACTAAGAAAGACGTGGCTTCTGTTTGAACCCGTAGGAGGAAAGCGCAGAAGAGTCACTGTGTCTACGCTCTCGCTCCATCTCCTCTAACATCTGTTCCTCTTCTCTGTAGCTAGGTAACTCCAGCTTTCTCTAAATCCATATTCAAGACTCTCACTTTTTCCTTCTGAGATGAAACCCTATTCCCTCAGCCTCCCAGTTTTCCTGTATTAAATCATCCCTCTGAAAGTTGGCCTCTCTGCCCTGCTTCACCCCTGCCCCTCAGTATCTGACGCTATAGCCTGCATAATGCAGCATATACACATAAAGCATTTCTGGTTGTATCTGCAAAGGGTGATTTACACAAATGTGAATCCTTTCAATCAACTTGGTGCTTAGGAAGCTGCAGACACAGGCTCTTCTTTAATTCACTCTATCTCGCTATATATTAATAAAACAATGACTATGTTCTTGCCAATTTCATTATATTCAATGAACACAATTCAGAATGCATCTTTACTGGAATTAATAAATTTGTTTCATACATTAGTGGTCCACCCTCCACCCTATGCACAGTTTAGAAGTATTTTGATTGAATTAAAATAACATATATGATGTGGCAGGTATAGTAAATAAACCAAGCCTATAAAATGTAGCTTAAAAAACTTCAAGTGCAGGAACACTTGACGAAAGTTTAAATGATTGAATTATTGTGTAAAAATAAACCAGTGATATTTATGGAATTAGGCAGACAGCATAGCCAATAAAATTTGTTATTCTTTTATAAACATTAATGTAGCAAATGGTGTACTACATTTTTTCATTTCTTCAAGATCCAAAGTTTCCTTAACTAAGTGGAGGCCACAGAAACTGGTTTTTTATACAATAAATGGTCCAGAACCAGATGAGAATTTCTAACTAAAAATGGTGGAATGTTTTCTATCTTCTCTCAACCCGAACTCTCACTGAAATCTATTGCACTGATGATATATACTGTGGATCTGAACAACACACACAGTACCACAGGCTCAGAGACTGATACACAGGAGATAGAATGTTGCAAATAACTCTGAGAAATCCTAGGGAAAGAATTGCTCCCAAGGAAGTATAATTTTTAAATCTTTCATTATAACCTATCAAAAAGAAGCTATTACACATTCAGCATTTTTATTAACTATAAAAGCTTAATATATTCATCCATGTTGCTTTACATAAATCTTTCAAGGCAGATAATATCACCATTTTCCAAATAAGGAAACTGAGGGTAATAGAAATTACCACTTGAGAAAATAGTCAAGATATGAATCCAGATCTAAATCCTGCATTTGCAGTTTAATGGTTATAAAATTTGTGCTGGTAGAGCCACTTAATTACTGAATCTGGGCCACAGTTTCCTCATCTGCAAAATGGAACTAACGTTAGCAACCTAACAGGGTTTCTGAACCTCAGCACGTTGGTTATGGGTTAGATAACTCCTTGCTGGAAGGGCCTGCCTACGCCCGGGAGGACAGGCAGCAGCACCTCTGACCTCTCTGCCCACGGGATGCCACTAGCTCAGCCCCCACACTTAGGACAACCCAACCGAAAATGGCTCCAGACATTGCCAAATCCCTAGACAGTAAAATCAGTCCGTTGAGAACCACTGACCTAAACTAAAGGATCGTTGTGAAGAACCCATCAGTTAATACATACTAAGGACCTCAGAGTATGTCTGGCACAGAATATTTAATGTTAGATATGCTGATGGTGAAGGAGGCGGAGGAGAGAAAGAGAAGCAACAGTTGGAAGGGGAGGAGGGGGAGAGCAAAGGGGAGAAAGAAAAGGAAGAAGTATACTTGCATCTGACTGAATGGTACTTATGTTTTATCCAGGCCTGACTGGGTGGGTACAGTTGAAAAACTCATGAAAACACTGATCAGACAGAAAACTTAAAAAGACTGATAAGCTTCTAACTTTTAGGATTATTTCAGAAAAAATTTCCTTAATCATTTTTCATTTTTATGAAGTAAAAATGTTTTACATAGAAGATTGCATATTAAAAAACCCAATATTTTCTTAGTGTAATGTCCCTACTCATCAGCCCAGACTGAATACCATATTGAAATCTATGTCCAAATTTGAATAGATGGAGCCCATCATTTAAAAGAGTATTATGAATACTACTTTTTCCTTAGTCAACATAATTAACCTTGAAGTGACTTTATACTTGAGAACATTCAGTCATGGAATACATTTACTAAGGAACATGACAGCTATGATTAGCATGTTGAGATTGTAAATGAAATTAAACTACAAAAATGTCTTACTTAAAGTCTTAACAGGGTCAGAGTAATCAGAGTCAGTAAATTGTCCCATGACATTTGTGGCTCTAAATTTAAACCTGTGGAAGAAGAAAAACAATTTACATATTACTTTTTTTCCTATGTACAATTGAAACAAATAGCTGTGGAAAAATACATTTTTGTTCAGAGAACATGAATTTTAAAAGTATAAACTTAGAAATCTGCCACCATCAGAACGAATAGTATCTTTATGTGAGATGAATATTTATCCTGGACAGAGACCTTTTCAACTTCATCAGAGTGTGACTAAAAATTTGACCAGATTCAGGAATAGTCAGCAGTTAATCAGATTAAGTAGAGCATCTCCCTCACAGATTTGTTTGGATAAAATGACTTAATGTCAGCACAAGCACAATTTACATTAAACATGGCTATTACACGTCAACCACCTTTGAAAATACCAGTAAGTCAGATTTAGAATGATCATATAAAACTTACCTTGTTCACATGTAAACAAATAATAATGCTTATTAATTCTGAGTGTGCATAGCTATATTTTCACTTTATATGCTTCTATGACATACAACATAGAAAATGGGTGCAAAAGAAAATAAACCTTAAAAATCGCTGGATAATTCTATCACCACAGAGACAACCAAAATTTACCTTATTTTAAAACTATGAACATATAAGAATTTTAAAATATAACATCAATCTGCGTTAATAATCTCTGCTGTTCTCAAATTCTTTTGATTTTATGGTTTATATGAAATGTTTTGGTAAAATTATACAAAATCAATAATTCTTGGATATAAAACTTTATATCATATCTGTAACTACTATTGTATGATGATTAATCTCAGGGCATAATTTAGTAACCAAGTAAGTGTTCTTAATAACAGATAATAGGCATTTGGGAAAAAAATGCTCTAACTTCTCTTTCTAATGTTAAGTTGCCCTAGGATGTTTATGAAGAATTTAATAATGCTTTAACTAGTAGGCAAAAGTGAAACTAGCTGTATTTTTCAAATTTAGTATTAAAAATCATATTTTGGAAATTAAATTTTAAAAAATTATAGTCATGATATAATAGTCAACCTAGTAGGAAAAAAATAAGCCAAATTTAGCAAAGCATTTAATAGAGCTAATATCAACATCTGTTTTTATATTAGAATATTATAATCTACACAATACCAAAGTGGATTATAAATATTTTAATACATCATTTAGATGTTTGATAATATGAAGAGCTGAAAATGATTGTTATGACTGAAGTAAAGGGAAGCCACAATTAACTGGAAGACGAGGATAGTGTTTCTAAAACTGCATATACATCAGCATGCATGGCAGAATAATGAGAAAGACAAACATCGCACATTAGTCACATAGCCCTTCACAAAAAGAATTAAATTCTCCTATCTGAGTTCTCCAATTTGCACATATTCATATTGCCCTTAATTGCTTATTTCAAACCACAATTACTTATAAGTTTGCCTACTTTCCCTAGAACTGTACTTTTACTGAATGAAAGGACAATGCCTTGTTGATCTTTATTATGCATCAGGTCACGTTTGGGAGTTCGTGTAAAAAAATAAATAAATACAAAATAAATAAATAAATGGTATAGCTATAATTTTTCTTTCAAAAAAATTAAATGTGGCTTTTTGGTCAAAAAAAATACATTATGGATATCCAGTACTTACTGGAAAAAATGAAAGGAGGAGTAGATTGATGGGTTAAAAACGTCAACTAGCTTGCTATCATGATGCATAGTAAGCATAAACTACTTACAAGTATTGCTTTTTTGGTTTCAGAGGTCCATTGCAGATTTTGTCTTCATTACCAGGAATCATACATGCATTATCAGCACCTATGATGTAGATTTCTTCATTGCCACTAAATTTTGCCTTTCCCTCTGTACATGGGGGGTTAGGAAAGCCTTCATTTGTAAAATATGGCCTTGGTTTATTAAAATATGCATCATACCACTTTGTTACATTTCCATCATGCTGAGCTATTTTCAGAAAAAAGAATTATTACAAGTCATATCCAAACGTATTTTCACATTTATAAAAGGCATTTCTATAACTGCATGAGAAAAATCTGGATGCAATATCTTTTACTTTCTGAACCACAAAGGATGATTCAACTGATCTACCTGGATAAGCAGGTAACCCTATCTATCCCATCGCACATGAATCCACAGACACTATTGTGGAGAATGACGTCTCAGAGAAAGAGCATTCTTCAGTCAAGAGTAATTTTCCCACCTTCAAAGAAGCTATAAGACTGCATCCTGCCAAAATCCTACCAGCATATAGAATAAATAAATATTTTAACCACATGTCTTTTAATTTTGACAAACTATTTGGGCATAAATTAATGCTCAGTAAAATTAATGATAATATTGACAATCTACTAAGCTCAAAAGATGCTGTAATAATCAAGAGTCTATCTTATATTACTAATTTTGAATTGAAATGTCTTTAGCATTCAGCAGTCCACACTCCACAATTTAACAAGATAACCTGGCATGTGATGATACCTCCTGCTTCTGCTACAAGCACTTGTACATTTTTGATTGGTCCATGATCATCATTGTAGTAACATATTGGCATTCTGATTGTAATTGTTGTTGAAGTCACAAGAAGTTTTCCTGTGGCATCATAAATAGGGGTTGGTTTGGTTTTTGGTCGTGCTGGAGCTGTAAACATGAAGAAGAAATATCACCAGCTGTTGGTTTTGTTCTTACAGAAAAGGGAAAATCATTTTAAATTCTTTCATGCAGGTAATTTACAGATAAAGTGATGACAAACGTAAATAACATGAAACATTTTTGTTTGGATACAGCAGATATTTGGCAATTATTACCTCCTAATGATATAATTATATATTTGAGACTTTCCTGAGATAATGGAGCCCAGGTGTGATTTTCAGACATCAGATTCCTCTTCATGTATTAAATAAATTCAAACTATATATACATATATATATAATTTTCACAAATGTATTAATATTTTAGTGTTTTTTTCCCTCTTACTTCCTTTAGCTGGTTCACTAATTTCTGTTCTAGTCATACCAGGAGCTCTGCCCTCCAACTCCACAATTATCCATATCAAACAACTATATGATATCCTCTCATATTTTTCTTTATGTTTACATAATCATATAAAATTACATAAAGTTATATGTAATGGATTTTTCTCACTGATACATTTTAATGGGGCTCTGTTAAGTATTATATGACATATTCATTTTTATTACAATGACTGTGTAAATCTTTTCAAGTCAGCAAGTTCTGGGTTAATTCATTCTTCTTAAAACTGTATTATTTGTCATGGTACAACTGCATCACATTTATTCAATCATTCACCGGGTGATGGGACTTCACATTTCCTTCAGTCTTTGAACATTTGCTTCACTAATCAGCCTTATTAAGTCTTACTCACTGATTCTTTTATTTCTATAGAATATATTCCCAAGAGCAGAATTTCTCGAAGAAAAGGTACATGTACTTTTAACCTTAACACATATTTCCAGAATAATTTCTAAAAGTGTCATGATAATTCACATTTTACCATCAATGCATACAAGTATCTTCAAAACTAATATTTGTAGAGGTTCTGCTTGTTTTGTCTTAGAGCTCCTCACACTAGCTGTTTGAGCATCAGTAAGTTGCTTAATCAAACTTCAATTCTCATACTTATAAAATCTTTTTTAAAAGCCTCTTAACCATGCCATAAAATTGGCAGTATTATTTCCGTTTGATAAATGAGGAAAACAGCCTTACGCCACATGGCTGTGAAAGGGAAGTATCAAGACATGAACCAAATCGTTTTGACTCAATTCTTTAGCTCACTCTTCTGAGATGTCAGGGTTATGATGATATTAGATATGCAGGAAGTTTACTGGGGGAAATATTTATGAAGAATAGGGGAGCAGGGAGCATAGTAGGTGGCAAGATCACAGTTCTGACATGTGTAAATGAGAAGGAAGGAAGAAAGGATGTGGCAGGAACAGCCTCCAGGTTCAAGGGAGGCCACTGGGGAGCCCCCAAGACAAGGTTTCCAGTTACAGGATCTGTCACTGGACAGTACTGTCCAAACTGATATGACAATTGTTAATCCAGTGTTACTTCATGTCATTAATAAAATTATGCATACTATGAGAGAAAAATTCAATTTTTTAGACCCCCATACCTGCTACCAGTACTCATCCATCTTCTCTAGATAACTGGTCATGAGTCTATCTGCTCTATGTAAGGTGTGGTAAGTCAGAACTAATCTTCTTTACTGGAGGATGAGCAAAATGTCTGAAATGGGAAGCTTTACTAAATAAATATAATGCATCTATTGTTACATACTGAATATATGAATAAGTCTGCCACTGAATAACAAAGAAGTAGTATTACAGTTATAAAAACTACCCAATGGTGAAAAAATAAAATTTATTAGCTTCATCTTACAGTGACTATTTCTTATTTTTAACAAAGCAAGTTTCTAGACACTGTGAGCTTTTCAGATTCTCTCTTAATCCTCACAACATGAGGTAGGAACTAGTATTATCTCTATTACACTGGCTTAGGGGTGTTAAGAGTCCCGTGGACTGCAAGGGATCCAACCAGTCCATTTTAAAGGAGATCAGCCCTGGGTGTTCTTTGGAAGGACTTATGCTAACGCTGAAACTCCAGTACTTTGGCCACCTCATGCGAAGAGTTGACTCATTGGAAAAGACCCTGATTGGAGAGACTGGGGGCAGGAGGAGAAGGGGACAACAGAGGATGAGATGGCTGGATGGCATCACTGACTCGACGGACGTGAGTCTGAGTGAACTCCGGGAGTTGGTGATGGACAGGGAGGCCTGGCGTGCTGCGATTCATGGGGTCACAAAGATTCGGACATGACTGAGCGACTGAACTGAACTGAACTGAGAGGTGTTAAGAAACTTGTCTAAAGCCAAACAGGGTAGCAAGTGGCCAACCCAGGATCCAACCTCAGCGACTTGACCCTCGACCAGCCTAAAGGTGGCATTTAATCACTGTGCTGCACTGTAGTACCAAAGGCTGAGAGAAGATGGTTTTCATTTTAGAAAGAGGATCAGGTGGAATTCTACTAAAGCACAATATATATATATTTTTAATCTCTCTGCAGGTTTCACACAGGTTTTTAGAAAAGTGACAGATCCGTGTGCACGTTTCATTCTTGAGAAGGCACCCTGAATAACTGAGCGGCCCTAGAGTCCTCTTACTAATCTGTGGGTTTTGTGGGATTTGGTGAGGGAAGGGGTCTCTAGATTTTCATATGTTTTCTATGAAAAAAATCCCTGTCAATGATGAATTGATAGATCTACTTTATCGCCAGAATCATAAAGTTGATTCTATGGTAGTTCAGTAAATACCATTTTATTAACTTAAAAGAATCTGACTTTCAAAAAAAGATCAGTCAGAGAATCTGCTTAGAACTAGTCAAGGTCCAGTCATGGGTAATTTAAAGAAAGAGTTTTCTTTTCAATAAAATTTAGAAAATATAAAATACAATTATAAAGTTTGTCTCAGCCAAATTTCAATTTAGCAGAAAAGAAATATAGCAAACAGTCTCTGTAAATAACATGGTAATTTGCCTCATGATTTAGGTATTTTCATTACAGCTTTAATAAGTATATATTACTACTTATAACTTAATGTATGCTTACTATATGTATACACATCATTTAAAAGCTTAACTACATCCATAACTCTAATACAGAAAATAAATGATAATTGCTTTTAAGACAATAGCATTTCATGGGAAGGCAGCTCATTACCTTTAATATCCATGGTTATTCTCATTTGAACCTTTGGCCCTGCACCCGCACTATTGATTGCATAAACCTAAAAGAAAGAAACATCTTGTTATTATTTTCAAATTATTGCACAGGTGTATATATAACAATTATGATATATGTCATTTAAAAATTATTCTTTTTTTAAAAAACAATTCATATAGTCTTATTTTCTTACATTCAAGTTTATATAATATATGGAGGACGAATGTTAGCAATAAACTAGTTCTTACAACTGATACTGTGGTACTAAGCCGTGAGAACAAAGGCTCGGCGACCTAAACAGGCCTATCACAGAGACTAAGAAAGACGTGGCTTCTGTTTGAACCCGTAGGAGGAAAGCGCAGAAGAGTCACTGTGTCTACGCTCTCGCTCCATCTCCTCTAACATCTGTTCCTCTTCTCTGTAGCTAGGTAACTCCAGCTTTCTCTAAATCCATATTCAAGACTCTCACTTTTTCCTTCTGAGATGAAACCCTATTCCCTCAGCCTCCCAGTTTTCCTGTATTAAATCATCCCTCTGAAAGTTGGCCTCTCTGCCCTGCTTCACCCCTGCCCCTCAGTATCTGACGCTATAGCCTGCATAATGCAGCATATACACATAAAGCATTTCTGGTTGTATCTGCAAAGGGTGATTTACACAAATGTGAATCCTTTCAATCAGCTTGGTGCTTAGGAAGCTGCAGACACAGGCTCTTCTTTAATTCACTCTATCTCGCTATATATTAATAAAACAATGACTATGTTCTTGCCAATTTCATTATATTCAATGAACACAATTCAGAATGCATCTTTACTGGAATTAATAAATTTGTTTCATACATTAGTGGTCCACCCTCCACCCTATGCACAGTTTAGAAGTATTTTGATTGAATTAAAATAACATATATGATGTGGCAGGTATAGTAAATAAACCAAGCCTATAAAATGTAGCTTAAAAAATATATAAAGGAAATATTTATTAGTGTATGTACACTTCAAAAAAAAGTATTTAAAATGAAAAGTGATGCTACAATGTGTTTAATTATTTATATTTCTTTACAATCTAACATGTAAGTGGAATAATAAAGCTGGGCAGTGCTTCTCAAGTTGCAGTGAGGAAAGAAGTCACTCACAAACCCTGTTAAAGGAAAGCCTATAGGTTTTGATTCATTAGGTTAGGACCATGTGAAAGTTACACATTTCTAGTAAATTCTCAGGTGTTGAGGACAATGAAAACTGCACCTTGCAAATAATCCAAACATTGATTTTTCTTTATGAACTAGTGGACTTCCTCTGGTGGTACAGTGAATGACAGGCCACACACCAGTGCAAGGGACATAGGTTTGATGCCTGGTCTGAGAAGATTCTACATGCCACAGGGCAACGAAGCTATGTGCCACAACTACTGAGCCTGTGTTCTAGAGGCTGTGAGCTGCAGCTACTGAAGCTCACACACCTAGGGCCCATGCTCTGCAACGAGAGAGGCCACTGCAATGAGAAGCCCATGCCCTGCAACGAAGACCCATTGATAATTTTAAAAATTACGAATTAGTTGTACTTTATTTCCTATTTTTCTTTGATTTGTGAGAGCCAAAGCATTTGTTTCCTACCATCACTATTAATATCCTGTATGGAAATTACTATCCCTATTACTGATTTTTCAGATAAGGAACAAGAGGCACAGATTTGCAGAAACTGCCCTGAAAGAAACTAGCAGGGCCAGAATTTGAATCTAGGTCAGTTCATTCTCTTAACTACCACCTTCTCTCTAACAGATCTTTTAGAAGGGGAGTCCATTTAATGGTGTATGTAACAAGAGTTCTAGCAAGTCAGATTGTACAGTGAGTGAGGGAAATAACACAAATTATTAATGACGGTTTTCTGATATAAACAGTTTGTTGGAAGATTAGTTACTTGACTGTTTAGTTACTTGAGCTACTTGAATGCTTAGGGTGAATTTCAGTTCAGTTCAGTTGCTCATTTGTGTCCGATTCTTTGCGACCCCGTGAACTGCAGCATGCCTGGCCTCCCTGTCCATTACCAACGTGCAGAGTCCACCCAACCCATGTCCATTGAATCGGTGATGCCATCCAGCCATCTCATCCTCTGTAGTCTCCTTCTTTTCCTGCCCTCAATCTTTCCCAGCATCAGGGTCTTTTCAAATGAGTCAGCTCTTCACATCAGGTGGCCAAAGTATTGGAGTTTCGGCTTTAGCATCAACCTTCCAATGAACACCCAGGACTGATTTCCTTTAGGATGGACTGGTTGGATCTCCTTGCAGTCCAAGGGACTCTCAAGAGTCTTC
Organism: Oreotragus oreotragus; assembly: GCA_006410675.1. Classification (NCBI taxonomy): domain Eukaryota; kingdom Metazoa; phylum Chordata; class Mammalia; order Artiodactyla; family Bovidae; genus Oreotragus; species Oreotragus oreotragus. Next base: position 410,665 of record SJYX01024593.1, read on the forward strand.
TCCAACACCACAGTTCAAAAGCATCAATTCTTTGGTGCTCAGCTTTCTTTATAGTCCAACTCTCACATCCATACATGAACAACTGGAAAAACCATAGCCTTGACTAGATAGACCCTTGTTGGCAAAGTAATGTCTCTGCTTTTTTTTTTTTTAAGGAAAACTGATGATTTATTGGTAATTCAGTTTTATATGATACAAGCCTTAAGAGACATAATTTCACTATGTTTTTAATATGCTGTCTAGGTTGGTTCTCAGAGAAGGCAATGGCACCCCACTCCAGTACTCTTGCCTGGAAAATCCCATGGACAGAGGAGCCTGGTTGGCTGCAGTCCATGGGGTCGCAAAGAGTCAGACACGACTGAGCGACTTCACTTTCACTTTTCACTTTCATGCATTGGAGAAGGAAATGGCAACTCACTCCAGTGTTCTTGCCTGGAGAATCCTAGGGATGGCAGAGCCTGGTGGGCTGCTGTCTATGGGGTCACACAGAGTTGGACATGACTGAAGTGACTTAGCAGCAGCAGCAGCTAGATTGGTTCTATGTTGCTTAATAGATGATTTTCTGAATTATATAGTTCTTTTTGAAAATTGCAAGACATGCTATAAAAATAGTGAAAGAGTGAAACAAATTGTATATGTATTATGTCTATGTGTATATATATGAACTCACATGTATATTTACTTTCCAAAATGGATAATTTAGAATTAAGATATAAAATGCTTTTAGCTTTTAGTAATAGTTGTGTGAAATACATGTGAATTTCAATTATACAAATAGTTATTTCTGCCCTTTGCCTTTGCTATTTCCTTTTCCATTTATAATCACACAGAAACAGTTTCCTTTAGGCAGAAATATCTATATATCACTGCTCTTTAACTTTTAGTGTGGATTTTCTTTATGCTTTATTTTTGGATTTCCACTATAATTGTGCAAACTTTTCTGTTATTTACATATTTTCACATGACTTGCTGTATTAAAATAGGAAATCAGCAATTCTGTTACTCCAAATCTTTTTCACTTGGCATGTCTTAAGCAATTCCACAAAGAGATAAGAAAAATGTAGTATTATATAATCTGCAGTATTTTCGAATGCTGAGTTTTTCTATCAACTTTGTAAAACAGACGAATAATTAAAAACTGTGTATACTTACACTGATGTTGTATGTATGTCCACCTTTTAGCCCTTCTAACATTGCAATGACAGATGTGTCAGTTTTCTGGATGATACTGAGGTTGTGAATCTGGACAGCAGTAGGATCATCTTCTCTGTAAACCAAAGCTTGATATACTTGGATATTTCCATTTGGTTGAGAAGGAGGAAGAAATGTTAACTGAAATTTTGTAACTTCATCTGGTATCTTCTGAAATGTCATGTTGTTAGGTGGATCCTTAGGGACTAAAAGTATTTAGCAGTTAAAATTATTTTAAAGTGTGTGTTCATTTTGATCTCCATATAAAAGTGATTTGCTTCAAATTTTCCTCAAATTTCTCTTTATAAAAAGTATTACACAAATCAGTTAATTATGAAAAGCAAAATGGCTGGTTCATTATAGAATCATTGACATTTATAGATCACGGAAACCGTAACAGTGATCCAGTTTATTTGCTTATATATTTAGCCTTTTATATGTATGTGTCTTACACAGAATGAACTTCTAAGGCACTCTGAACTTAAAAATAATGTAGACTCACAGGAAGTTGCAAAAATCATACATTCAGTTCCCTGTAACCTTCCCCCAGCTTTCCCCAGTGGTGACATCTTATATAACTGTAGTTAAATATCAAATCTGGAAACAGAATTGACACAATCATATTAACTTGACTATAGGTCTTACTCAATTTTCACCATTTTTCATGCTTTCCTGTATTTTTGTCTGGTTCTATGCAATTTAATTCCATGTATAGACTCCTGTAACCATCACCAGAAACAAGATACAAAACTCTTTCATCACCATAAAGAAAAGTCCTCCTGCTCTCTCCTTATATTTGCACTCCATGACTCCTCGACACTGGTCAGTCTCCATCTCCATAGTTTTATTAGTTGCAAAAGACAACAGCAGAATGACCTTGAGATCCAGAGCTGCTGTGTATATCAACAGTTTATTCTGTCTTTATTGCTGAGTAGTGTTCCATTGTTCTAGAATTTGTTTAATCATAAAAACATGTGGGTTGTTTCCAGTTATTTTGTCGTTATTCCTAATAAGCCTGTTAACATTCATATAAAGATATTTGTATGAACATTAAGTTTTCAATTGTCCGTGATAACTGCCTAAGATTGTAATTTGTGGATCTATGGTGAGTGGATGTTCAGTTTTATAGATTACCAAAGTATTTTTCCGTTGTATAAATAGTTATACCCTTTTACATTCCCACTAGCAATGTATGAAAGATCCAGTCTTTTTGGAGTTTTTCCAGCATTTGGTACTATTACTATTTTTAAAATTATTTTTTCTGTTCTAGTAGATGCATAGTGATGTATCGTTGTGGTTTTATCTTTTCTTAGCAGATAATAGTGTTGAAAAAACATATCTTGTGTTTATTTGCCAATCATATTTCCTCTCTGGTAAAATATCATTTCCTGTTCTTTGTCAGTTTTCTTCTTTTTTTGGCCATGTGACATGTGGGGCCTTAGTTCCTGGACCAGGGGTTGAACTCATGCACCCTGCACTGGCAGCTTGGAGTCCTAACTACTGAACTGCCAGGGAAGTCCCCTCTGCAATTTTCTAATTGGATTCTTTTTATGTGTTGAATTTTAATATTTCTTTATATATTCTAGATATTCCTGTTTATTTTTGATAAATAAAAGTTGCCCTAACATATAACTAGCCAAATATCAATAAATTATTATGAAAGATAACACAGGATAAAATTATTTTATAAACGTGAGAACTAGTTCTTGTCAAACTATATAATTAGTATTTTTTAAAATAAATTTAATGGTTGCATGAACATATTTATTTTAACCACATTAAAATGTATATATTCTTCCATTCTAGGTAATACATTTCCATGAAGAAGGCTGTTCATATTTAACTATGAATAGCTCAGATATTCATATACACTTGTAGAGACATCTAGAGATAATTCCCTATGGCAAGCAAAACATAAGTAAATAAATAACAGAAAAAAAAAGAGAAGCAGATAAATATGTTATTGTGCAAATATCACAATGTGAAGAAATGCAAAGCTGATATAAAAGTTAAATTGGTTCAACACACATTTTCACAATTGCTATTATACATTTTTATGATATATAACAATATATATATTTCATTTTATGAGAGATGATTTCCTAAAATTAGGATCAGCTTTAAAGTTGAATACATGAAAAAATTACCTGAGTGTTAGAAAGAACTTCCTATCCTCCAGATATCTGTTTTCATATCTAAAATCTCCTCTGAGAGGTTTAATAAAAATTTATTAAACTACAACATCCTTGGAAATGGTGTCACATTAATATTGTTGATCAAAGTTTTATGGTATGAATATGAACAAGTTTAGCAGCAACTTTTCTCACAGATGGGCAGGATAAGGGAGAAGTGCAAAAAGTAAAACGAATACCTGAACTATACATGGCCACTAAATGGAAGCAAGTAGAATTTTATGGTGCTGAGGATAAGATGTACCTTTCAATTTAGAACTGTAAGTTTACAGATAATAGAGTATACAGCATAATGAAAAGACTAATTTTTTTTTTTTACCTCCTATACTTACCTTACAGATAGCAACAAATAAACTATAGCAACACATCCTTCATGTGCTCTTTCCAGAGATATATCTGCTGGCAAAGAACATCAGGAGTCTGAAGGAGGATGGGGCAAGCGAGTTCTGGGAAGTTGACTTTCCATGGTAATTTCTCACAGGTGACAGTCTTACTAGTCACTCAGACCCTGTTCATGCCAACTTGAGGCAGTCTGTATGGATTCTGACATTTGTCCTTAGATTATATAATAAAACACGCCACTTGACTAAATGAAGAGAACAGATATGGTAAACACAGCTGGGGGTTAACTGGCTCCTCTGACCATAGGATCCTCCAGGAAAGAATACTGGAGTAGGTTGCCATGCCCTCCTCCACGGGATCTTCCCGACCCAGGGATTAAACTGAACCCATGTCTCTCATGTCTCCTGCACTGGCAAGCATACTCTTGGTACCTGGAAAGCCCAGATAATTTAATAATAGAGTGGTGGTGGTCTAGTCGCTAAATCGTGTCTGACTCTTGCGACCCCATGGACAGTCGCCTGCCAGACCCCTCTGTCCTTGGGATTCTCCAGGCAAGAATATTGAAGTGGGTTTCCATTTCCTTCTCCAGGGGATCTTCCCAACCCATGAACTGCACCTGGGTCTCCTGCATTGCAGGCAGATTCTTTACTGACTGAGCCCTTGATAATAGAGTATCATTATTTTAATGTACATTTAAACCATGGGACATAAATAATTAAAACGGAATTTAAGGTGAAGCTTTATTGGCTATAAATAGCTGGAAAAATCATCTCTTAGGCAACTTTTGGACAACTTCAAAAGTTGTCCAACTTTTGAAATACTTAGTGTTGAAATAAACACACAAAAAATACATTTAGATACCTTAATATGAACTAATTTATTTCTGTATTTACAAGTACTGACTATGCTACATAATTCCATTTTGCCTCAAAAATACAAATAGAAAGTTTCACTTTTGTCAGTCCCAGTGAGTCATTGAATTTTATGCTTATATGCTTAAAATTTTCTTCTAACACATATGCTTTGTAGGGTAGAGTGTGAGAAACTGTAAGAAAGACACTTAGTCAATTTTTACCAATGATGAAAAATATACCTTACCTGATTCTAAAGTGGTAACAATTATTTCAGCACTTGACTTTCCGTCCACATATGCAGCACTGATATTTCCAGTGAATGCAGTGATCACTATGGAATACCTTGTGAAGATTTCCAAATCTTTAACTTCTATGGTTTTATTTTCTTCATTTGACTTGATTAAGGAAATATTAAATTCATCACTATCTACCTATAGGGAAAAAAAAATAGCTACCAGAGGAAGCAGCACTTGAGTTACAAATCACTAAAACATATTAATAGAAAGCTACAAGTGGTATATCTTTCTAGGCAAGATTTAAAATTTCTTTTATTTACAGTCCTGGGAAATCCAAAGGGCTACTTTAAGAGTCTACTAACTAGCAGTTATTTCAACAGTTGAAAGTAAAAGAAAAAAATCAACCACAATACTCAGAAAAAGCAAAAACCATCTCTGTGGTCAACGAAACTTCTGCTCCAGTGTTTTACAGAGGAATGAATATAGGTTGGTATGTAGTCATCAAGGATTCAGATCCCAACCTGGTCACTTAGTAACGTCCACAGCATTCGATAAGTCAGTCATGCTCTAACCTTCTACCTATGTAAGATCAGGGTGATAATATCTAAATAATTATAGTATTTTGATGATTTAGAAAAAAACAGATCTGAAGTAGTTAGCAAAGAAATTTATGTTTTTTTGTTTTTGTTTTTTATCATGACCCACAAAAGTGAAACACATTTGGCAACATAATGTCCATACACATTCAGGATGTATGTGTGTGAATGTGTATTCTTTATAACTGCAAACTGCTTTTCAGAAATACAACTTCTAAAATGCACTTTGATATTTTCTGCTCTTTTAAATTTTATTCCAATTCATTTTTAAAATGCTGGTCATGACTGAAGTTTGGAAAACTGATCTAGCACCATGCATGGTGCTAAATAAGGAATCAATTAATGTAGATGCAATATTAAATGTGTATAAATGAGTATGCTTAGGTATAATAAATACAGTTGTACTATTTATTGAAACAGTCTGTCTTTGATGGAGAAGCTGGCTTACTCACTGTAGGGACTAAACATAGCTAACGATTCTAGCACCAAAGAGGACTTTTCCTGAGATGAACAGAAAATTCAAAATCCTCTTATGCCTGCTTCTATCAGGTACTTGACTTGAAACACTTAAAAATAAGTTGGATACACTGTCCTCACTAACAAGTTCATTTTCAACCTGAACCTTTCTTATAACTTTGAAAGATGTATTTTTGTTCAGTATCTTCTTCAAATGCTCTTTTCTAAGTTTCTTAACTGAAAAAGATGTTGCTATGTGAAGCACAGAAAAAGCAGATACAAAAAAAAAAAAAAAATTAAACAGATCAAACCATCTTAAGAGAAAGCAGTGGGGAAAGATACTCTAACCTAAGGTGGCAGAAAAACAGATCAGCGTAGGAATCCAACTGATCAGCTTCATGTATCCTCTGGTAGAAAGTGTGTGTTTAATTGGTTGTCAACATTTAAATATCACATACAAATCAGGCTTTTTAACGTTCCCCTACGACTAGACTTAAATGTATGTTGGCTAACAATTATCTAAAGATGAATGATGGGTAACTCTTATAATGGGGTAGGGGTTTTCAACTCATCACTGCCCACCACTTAGCTTCATGTTGACTGCTCTTCATGTTCCTTAGCTGACTACTAGAGCTATTTCAACTCTGGTTTTATAGAGCTGATCTGAATTTCTCAAGATTCCATAGCTGCTTGGGAACTGTGATAGGATTTGATCCCAGGTCTTTGAAGAGTTCAGACCCCTCTACACTACTACAAGGTCATGAGACCTGATCTTATAAAGTAAAATTAAATTATTCCAATGCCTTCATTAAAAAAATGGATAACAGATTGCAGTTAGTAAAGGAGGAAATAAAATGCATGTGATGTACCATATCTTATAAAATATATAGTAAAATTCCAAAAGAATGCTGTGCCCTCAAAAAACAGCACGTATAAAAATTCATTTTCTGTCTTCACTAAGCCTACTAAATTTAACCTTCTCTGTACAGTCTCCTCTATGTATTATGTACCCTATATCAGGAACTTTAATTACTTTGTAACATCATATTCCAAACTGGATAGTTCATACTCTGTATATCTATATTCTGGTGTTCTAGACTGTGAGTTACTTGGAAGCAGGACTTTACATTTTCCATCTTTGTCTTGGTGAAAAGAAGCTGCTAAGTATTTGGTAAGTTAAAAAATAAAAGGAACATAAAACTCTTAGAGGAAAACACAGGCAGAATAATACTCTATGACTAAGATCCACCTCCTAGAGTAATAGAAATAAAAACAAAAATAAACAAGTGGGACCTAATTACACCTACAAGCTTTTGCACAACAAAGGAAACTATAAAAAGGTAAAAAAGACAACCCTCAGAATGGGAGAAAATAATAGCAAATGAAATAACTAACAAAGGATTAATTTCCAAAATATACAAACAGCTCATACAAGTCAATACCAGAAAAACAAACAGCTCAATCAAAAAGTGGGAAAAAGGCCTAAACAGACATTTCTCCAAATACGACATACAGATGGCTAACGAAACAGGAAAAGATGCTCAACATGGCTCATTATTCAGTTCAGTTCATTTCAGTTGCTCATGTCCAACTCTTTGCGATCCCATGAATCGCAGCACACCAGGCTCCCTGTCCATCACCAACTCCCGGACTTCACTCAGACTCACATCCATTGAGTCAGTGATGCCATCTAGCCATCTCATCCTCAGTCGTCCCCTTCTCCTCCTGCCCCCAATCCCTCCCAGCATCAGAGTCTTTTCCAATGAGTCAACTCTTCGCATGAGGTGGCCAAAGTACGGGAGTTTCAGCTTTAGCATCATTCCTTCCAAAGAAATCCCAGGGTTGATCTTCAGAATGGACTGGTCGGATCTCCTTGCAGTCCAAGGGACTCTCAAGAGTCTTCTCCAACACCACAGTTCAAAAGCATCAGTTGTTCGGTGCTCAGCCTTCTTCACAGTCCAACTCTCACATCCATACATGACTACTGGAAAAACCATAGCCTTGACTAGATGGACCTTAGTAGGCAAAGTAATGTCTCTGCTTTTGAATATGCTATCTAGGTTGGTCATAACTTTTCTTCCAAGGAGTAAGCGTCTT
>SJYX01024593.1:418763-457300 GCA_006410675.1 Oreotragus oreotragus
CGGGGTCCAGCAGGGCAGCGCTTGTGTGGACGGAGGGCCGGGGTCCAGCAGGGCAGCGCTTGTGTGGACGGAGGGCCGGGGTCCAGCAGGGCAGCGCTTGTGTGGACGGAGGACTGGGATCTGGCCCTGACTGGAGCTCCCACAGGTTGCCATGGCAACAAGAGGATCGTGGTGGGACATGGGCAGGATGCAGGCCAGGCCAGACTTGCTCTGGCAGCTCCGATTCAGGATGGACGGTGAGCATGAGACAGCCCCTGTGCTTATGAGTGACTGAGCAGATGATGGGGAAATGCCTGCCAGCCGGGATCCTCTGAGAACTGGGCCCCATGGTGGGCAAGGAGCCGGCAGGAGCAGGGGCAGGGAGTCGGCCCAGCACTTTCCTCCCAGGGAAGGCGGCACGCCGGGCACCCGGGCGGAGCACGGTCCTCACAGCTCTCTCCTCAGACACTCAGCCCACCCGTCCGCCCCTCTGGACCCAGGGCTGCCTGACTCCAACCCTGATCTTGACCCTGGCCCGGCCCAGCCCAGCCCAGCTGTTTCTGACCAGTGACCAGGCAGGGGACACCGGCTTCAGCACCACCTGCCCAGCTCTGGGACCCCTCCCAGTTTTGGGGGGCACCCACCGTCCCAGCGCAGGCGCCTGAGGTTTGCGCTGCAGTAGTTTTGGGACCTGGGGCGCCAAGCAGTCCTGTCAGCTGCCTTCAGGCCCACCACTCCCTACTCCCTGCCAAAGTGGATGCTCTGTCTCGGGGCACAGGTACAGCTTCGGGGAAGCAAAAGAGGGCAGTTCACAGCCCTTCCCATGTGGGACTCGGGGCTTGACCTCCTCCCCTCCAGGCCAAAGAGGTGAGCACAGCTGAGTGACCAAATGGCTAGGAGCTGGGCTGCCCTCCGCAAGCCCAGTGTCCTCAAGGGGCTGCAGTGGGGAGACCTGACTTCCATCCTCACACCTGGGGCACACCTCCAACCTGGAGGTGGACGCCTGCACCCCAAATGCCAGGTCACTCCAACCCTGTCCCCTGAGGAAAAGGACAGGCCTGGAACAGCCACAGATGGTGCCCAGACGGTGGAGTGGACGGCCGTCTCCCCGGCGGACACTCTGCCAACCCCGTCTCGGATGCCCTGAGCACAGGGCTGGCTGCTCTGACACAATCAGGGGACCCTGGCTGGCCAGGTGCACTTGTTGGAGGCTTCACCGTGTAATTCAGTCCATAGGACACCAACAACTCCTGAGAGGTAGAGTCCCCACTTCTGGGTGACACAGGTGGGAAGCACCTGACCTCAGAGAGGCTGACTAGGATCTGAACCCAGGGCCAGGGGCTCCAGACCCTGGGAGGTGGTGGTGTCCTGGCCCCTGTGTGTCCGTGGCAAGCCCATCACCCTCTCTGTGCCTCGTCTGGAAATCAGTGATCAGGACAGAATGGACTTCAGAGGAGCGTCTCCTGAGCTGCGTCTGGTCCCCAGAAGAGCCCCCACCACCCTCATGGGCGCCCCCAGGAGACTTCCTGATGCCGCGCGGCGTCACCCCTCTGCCTTTGCGTGCATGCTAATGCGTCTGGAGTCACTGAGCATCGCGGGCCTGACACAGTCAAAAAGGCAGCGCCTTCCTCGCCTGGCGGCGTCTGAGCTCATGACCCAGGTTCTCAGCATCCGGGACCCGCGGCCGCACCCGACTGAGGGGGCCCTGTGGGGCCAAGGGTGCGGCCCCCGGCCACGCACCAGGCGGGCTGCTCTGGGCCCTGATGTCGCAGGTGGGAAGCCAGCAGTCTGGGGAGTCTCCCGCGTGGCAGGGGCGACTCCAGGACAAAGACGGACGGAGCCCGTCCAGCCCGCGAACAGGAAGTGGGCGCCACTTGACGGGCGGCGCCGGGAACCTCCGATAGCTCACAGGAACTATCACACTGTTGACAGAAAGGGCTGGGTGGCCCCGAGTCTCTCCCAGCCCGGGGACTTCCTTGATAAGGAGGAAGGTGCCCTCACCCTCCTGCCCGGCCCTGGGGCCCGGGAGGCAGAGACACCAAGAGATGCCCACGGGGCGGGAGGAGAGTAAATTTGGTTTCACGGCGGGGCTGCACTGATTTGGACCTTCCTACACGTGTTTGTTCATCTGAGTCACTGGGCAAACAGAATTCCTCCCGAGAGCTGGCCTGGAAGCCGAAGCCCTGAGCCCCGACCTGCAGCTCCAGCAGCGCTGCCCGTGGCTGCCCCTGGCCGTCCGCACCCTGCGGCTGGGCCCCGCTCCGTCCAGGCCTGGTAGGGCGGTGCCAGCCCTGGGGTCGCCCACCTCCCCGGGCCCAGCTTCTCAGCCCTGCCTGCCTCCTCACTCCCCTGCCCCAGGAAGCCCAGCGGCCTCAGCCCCCTCCCCACGCCTCCCTCCACAGCGCCCCCACCCCACTCAGCAGTCATCTCCCACCTCCCAGGGCCGGGGAGGGATGGTCCGCTGAGACCATTCCGAGGAGGCACCTGCCTCCCTCGGCAGCCAGGGGCCAGGGAGCAGCTGACCCTCGAAAAAGCCCCTCCTCTGCCCTCAGAGCTCTGTGCCAGCCCCTCCCTGGGCACTGCCATCCGCAGAGCTGCCAGGCCACTTGTCTGCATCAGGACAGGGAAGCGTCCCCATCGCTGCCCCATCAGCCTCTAAGAAGACAAGAGAACACGGCCAAACGCCAGGCCGTCCAAACGGCCCTGACCGTGACCCCGGGGCCCGCTGAGAGTCAGCTGTTCAGCTCAGTGGCTGAGCCCTGGACAAAGGGCTCAGCAATTGGAGTGGGGGGTGGGGGCGAGTGCATCAGCACATTTTCAAGGTGTCTTTCACAGTGTGAACCAGGGCGCCTCTGGACGTGTCCCCAGAAGACATGAGAGCAGGATTTCAGCGAGACGCACGCACCTCGTGCTCTCAGCGGGTCCTCACAGGCACCCAGAGGGAGAGGCAGCCCAGGGGCCCACGGTCCACAGACGGATGAGGGGGACGCGGTGGGCGTTGTCACTCAGCCTCGGGCAGGAAGGGCATACAGCACAAGAGGAACCTGCAGGACACGGTGCTCGCTGAAATAACGCCAGTCACCAAAGTCAGACGCTGTCTGACTCCCCCGGGAGGCCCCTGGAGGGGTTGCCGCCATAGACACAGGTAGCGGGCGGGGCCGGGGCCGTGGGGGAGGGGAGCGAGGGCTCAGCAGGTGGCTGAGATTCTGCAGGTGGACGGTGGGCAAGACGCACCGTGACGCGGGTCGCTCTGTGCATCTGCGCTGTACACTTAGGCGTGGTTAATGTGGTGGATACACACGCGTGCATGCGTGCTAAGTCGCTTCAGTCGTGTCCGACCCTTGTTGGCCCCGTGGACTGTAGCCCACCAGGCTCCTCTGTCCGTGGAATTCTCCAGGCAAGAACGCTGGAGTAGATTGCCATGCCCTCCTCCAGGGGATCTTCCCGACCCTGGGAGCAAACTCGCGTCTCTTGTGCCTCCTGCATCGGCAGGTTCTTTACTGTTAGCGCCGCCTGGGAAGCTCTTTGTCACACGGATAGTAACACAATTTTTTTTTTTAACAGCTCACAATGTTATTCTGTAAACAAATGACAGTGCACCCCCGAGGCATGAGGGCGGGCCAACCCCAAAGGAGAGGCCGACACGGTTCTTTTTAACGGGAGAAAAAAATGAAGCAAAAGTTGCCACTCTCAACTTGAGAAAATACTGGTAAATAATTCGGTGTCATATCTTTTTGCCTTTTCAAAAATGGGCACAATAAAGGACAGAAATGGTATGGACCCAACAGAAGAGAAGATATTCAGAAGAGGTGGCAAGAATACACAGAAGAACTATATTTTAAAGAGATCTTAAGGACACAGATAAACCAGGATGGTGTTCGCATCGCTAGGAACAAAGCTAGTGGAAGTGATGGAATTCCATCTGGGCTATTTCCAGTCCTGAAAGAAGATTCTGGAGCCCGAGAAAATAAAGCCTGTCTAGTTGCAGCGGGAGCGAGTCTGCGGTTGCGGGGAGGGGGCTTCTCCCTGCAGCGGCTTCCCTCGTCGCAGAGCACGGGCCTGGGGTGCGCAGGCTTCCATAGCTGGGCCGTGTGAGCTCCGTAGCTGTGGGTCCTGGACTCCAGAGCACAGGTGCAGCAGCTGTGGCGCTCGGGGACCAAATCTGTGTCTCCTGCGTTGGCAGGCGGATTCTTTACCGCTGAGCTGCCGGGGAAGCCCTATGAGGTGCTGTTTCTTGTTTTCAACTAAGCTTCTTATCTTGAGATAGTTGTAGATTCTCATGAAGCTCTAAGAGACGGTCCAGAAAGACTCCGGGCACCGTCCCCAGCCCCCCTGGCGGGTAACATCTCACAGCGCGCCTGCCGCCGACGCGGCTGAGACACTGAGGCTCTCCAGCCCCTCCAGGAGCCCGCCCCTGCCCCTGCTCCCACTGCCCCCACCTGCTCAGCCCCTGACAGCCAGACGTCTGTCCTCTAGTCCTGTGACGCTGTTGTTCCCAGGATGCCACACAGCCTTTGCAGACCGGCTCTTTTCACTCCGCATAATTCTCTGAGATCCGCTCAGACTGTTCTGTGCTCCCTGCTTTTCAGTGCCGAGTGAGATCCCAGGGTGTGGCTGGACCACAGCGTGTCCATCCATTCACCTATGGAAGGACATGTGGGTGGCAGCCAGGTTTTGGCTGTTACGAATGAAGCTGCAGTGAAGACGTGTACGCAGGCTTTGGTTTGAACACTTGTTCTCATTTCTCTGGGATAAATAAATATCTGAGTGCAATTTCTGCATTAAACAGCAGTTACATACTTAGATTTTCAAAAACTTGGCAACAAAGTGTTATCAGAATAATTGTATTATTTTTCATTCCCACTAGCAATGAATGAGCGAGCCACTTTCTCTGCATCTTCACCAGCATCTGGTGTCATGGTTTTCTTAGCCAGGCTGACAAGTATGGTTTTAATTTGCATTTCCCTCTGGAAGAAAAGCTATGAGAAACCTACACAGTGTATTAAAAAGCAGAGACATCACTTTGCCAACAAAGAACCAGATAGTCAAAGCTGTGGTGTTTCCAACAGTCACGTATGGATGTGAAATTTTGACCATAAAGAAAGCTGAGCACCAAAGAACTGATGCTTTTGAACTGTGCTGTTGGAAAAGACTCTTGAGAGTCCCTTGGACTGCAAGGAGATCAAACCGGTCCATCCTAAAGGAGATCAGTCCTGAATATTCATTGGAAGGACTGATGCTGAAGCGGTAGCTCCAATACTTTGGCCACTTGATGAGAAGCGCCCATCATTGGAAAAGACCCTGATGCTGGGAAAGACCAAAGGCAGGAGCCGAAGGGGACGACAGAGGATGAGATGGCTGGACGGCCTCACCCGCTTAGTGGACAGGAGTCTGAGGAAGCTCTGGGATTCGGTGAGGGACAGAGAGGCCTGGCGTGCTGCAGTCCACGGGGTCATTCAGGGGTCCTACAGGGTCAGACCCGGCTGAGAGGCCGAGCACCGCCCACAGCCCGGCTGACGATGCTGAGCCCCTTCGCGTGTGCTTCTTTGCCTCCGTGTCTTCAGGGAAGTGGCTCTTCAAATCTTTTTCCCATTTTCTGATTGGATTGTTTGGCTTTTAAAGTTGAATTTTGAGTGTTTGTTCTACATTCTAGGTACTGATCCTTTGGTGAATATGAGGTTTGCAAATATGCCCTCGCAGTGGCTACATTCTCTTTGTATCTTCGTATAGGATCTTTCTTTGTGCCTTGTCATGCNGGAGAAGGGGACGACAGAGGATGAGATGGTTGGATGGCATCACCGACTCAATGGACAGGGGTTTGGGTGAACTCCGGGAGTTGGTGATGGACAGAGAGGCCTGGTGTGCTGCGATTCATGGGGTCAGAAAGAGTCAGACATGACTGAGCGGCTGAACTGAACTGAATGGAGACACAGACATTGAGAACAGACTTTTGGACTTGGCGGAGGGGGATGGGGGAAGAAGGAGAGGGTGGGATGTATGGAGAGAGTAACATGGAAGATTACATTACCATATGTAAAATAAACAGTCAATGGGAATTTGCTGTATGACTCAGGGAAATGAAAAGGGGCTCTGTAAAAACCTAAACCTAGAGGCGTGGGATGGGAAGGGAGATGGGAGGAGGTTCAAACGGGAGGGGATATATGAATACCTATGGCTAATTCATGTAGATGTTTGGTAGAAAACAACACAATTCTGTAAAGCAATTATCTCTCAATTAAATAATAAATTTAAAACGAACAAAAGGCCAAAAAATGCAATTCCGAGTAAAATCATCCAGGGTGATATCTGAGCCCATACATCTCTATTGTGCTGTGTTTAGGGACTCAGTCGTGTCCGACTCTTTGCAACCCCATGGACTGTAGCCTGCCAGGCTCCTCTGTCTACGGGGATTTTCCAGGCAAGAATGCTGGAGTGGCCTTCAGAATGGGAGAAAATAATAGCAAATGAAGCAACTGACAAACAACTAATCTCAAAAATATACAAGCAACTCCTACAGCTCAATTCCAAAAAATAACAACCCAATCAAAAAATGGGCCAAAGAACTAAATAGACATTTCTCCAAAGAAGACATACAGATGGCTAACAAACACATGAAAANGCAAATGAAGCAACTGACAAACAACTAATCTCAAAAATATACAAGCAACTCCTACAGCTCAATTCCAAAAAATAACAACCCAATCAAAAAATGGGCCAAAGAACTAAATAGACATTTCTCCAAAGAAGACATACAGATGGCTAACAAACACATGAAAAGATGCTCAACATCACTCATCAGAGAAATGCAAATCAAAACCACAATGAGGCACCATTTCACACCAGTCAGAATGGCTGTGATCCGAAAGTCTACAAGCAATAAATGCTGGAGAGGGTGTGGAGAAAAGGGAACCCTCTTACACTGTTGGTGGGAATGCAAACTAGTACAGCCACTATGGAGAACAGTGTGGAAATTCCTTAAAAAACTGGAAATAGAACTGCCTTGCTGCTGCTGCTGCTAAGTCGCTTCAGTCATGTCCAACTCTGTGTGACCCCATAGACGACAGCCTACCAGGCTCCATCCCTGGGATTCTCCAGGCAAGAACACTGGAGTGGGTTGCCATTTCCTTCTCCAATGCATGAAAGTGAAAAGTGAAAGTGAAGTCACTGAGTCGTGTCCAACTCTCAGTGACTCCATGGACTGCAGCCCACCAGGCTCCTCCGTCCATGGGATTTTCCAGGCAAGAGTACTGGAGTGGGGTGCCATTGCCTTCTCCTTATGACCCAGCAATTCCACTGCTGGGCATACATACCGAGGAAACCATAATTGAAAGAGACATGTGTACCCCAATGTTCATTGCAGCATTATTTATAATAGACAAGACATGGAAGCAAACTAGATGTCCATCAGCAGATGAATGTACATATACACAATGGAGTATTACTCAGCCATTAAAAATACATTTGAGTCAGTTCTAATGAGGTAGATGAAACTGGAGCCTATTATACAGAGTGAAGTAAGCCAGAAAGAAAAAGACCAATACAGTATACTAACACATATATATGGAGTTTAGAAAGATGGTAAGGACAGCCAAAGAGACACAGATGTATAGAACAGTCTTTTGGACTCTGGGAGAGGGCGAGGGTGGGATGATTTGGGAGAATGGTATTGAAGCATGTATAATATCTTATATGAAACGAATCACCAGTCCAGGTTCTATGCATGATACAGGATGCTTGGGGCTGGTGCACTGAGAAGACCCAGAGGGAATGTATGGGGAAGGAGTGGGGGGGCGTTCAGGATAGGGAACACGTGTATACCTGTGGCAGATTCATGTTGATGTATGGCAAAACCATTACCATATTGTAAAGTAATTAACCTCCAATTAAAATAAATAAATTTATATTTAATAAAATAAAATATATTTCAAAAGAAAAAAAAAAAGAATACTGGAGTGGGTTGCCATGCCCTTCTCCAGGGGATCTTCCTGACCCAGGGATCAAACCCAGGACTCCTGCATTACCGGTGGATTCTTTACCATGTGAGCCAGCAGGGAAGCCTGTGTGTCTTTATTAAAGCGTGTCAATTTTTGCTTCAGGTCTTTTAAGGGAAGAGCTATATGCCCTGTGGCTGGTATTTGGCAGAGGCTAGGGTGCAGTATAAATCTGAAGCTCAAGGGCACGTGTTCTCTGGCCTGGGAGCCAATGACTTCTGGGCTTCTCAGGTGGCACTCGCGGTAAAGAACCTGCCTGCAAGTGTAGGAGCCATAACATGTGTGGGTTTGGCCCAGCACAAGGCTGGCATCTGAATGTATTTAAAGTCGTACTGGGAGTCTGAGATTGACATGTGCACATTACTGTATTTAAAATAGGTAACCAACAAGGACCTACTGTATAGCACAGGGAACTCCATTCAATACTCTACAATAACCCACATGGGAAAATGATTTGAAAAAGAACAGGTACACGTATATAGATAACTGAGTCACTTTGCTGGACCCCTTGAAGCTAACACAACATTGTTAATCAACTATGCTCCAATATAAAACAAAAATTTACACAGTAAACTAGAATTGTGTTGAAAGAATGAAGGGAAGACCACTTTAGTTCCAAAAATCCTAGGGAAACTGTCAAGTGTTAGAATCTGTTTGAATTTATGCTGTCTTTGAGCCAAAGGTGTTTTGGTGCGCATATATCTCAATTTGGCAAATTTTACTTGCTTTTTGATGTTTTTTCCTATTTCCATCACACCACTGTGCTGCTTTCAGCCAGGCTTCCCTGGTGGCTCAGATGGAAAAGCGTCTGCCTACAATGCAGGAGACCTGGGTTCATCCCTGGGTTGGGAAGCTCTCCTGGAGAAGCGAATGGCAACCCACTGTAGTATTCTTGCCTGGAAAATCCCATGGACGGAGGAGCCTGGTAGACTACAGTCCATGGGGTCACAAAGACTCGGACACGACTGAACAACTTCACTTTCCTTTCCTATTGTGTTGGTTTTAGCCGGTCTTAACTGTTTGAGAAGGTGTTTGCTGCTTTTTTTAAAAAATCAATCTCTGTGCCTCAGTTCTCCTATATGCAAAAGATTGTAATATTTATATCAAAAGGTTATTAGATAAGATACAATAATACAATGCATATGAAGAGGTTAATATGTAGCTAAAACAAACTAAGCAATTACAATAGTTATCTTTCTATCCTTCTCTCTTTCCCTTACTCAGTTTTAATCTCAGTAAGAATACTGAGAGAATTAGGTGATAAATCACCTTTTTTTAACGTTTCACTTTTCCCTCTTTTCAACACAACCAAACTCCACAAGAGCTATTTTCCTTAATAAAGTATCTTCTAGTTAATAGAGCACAGTGTTAACATTTTAAAATTTGCTTTTAATGATATTCCCAGAGCATTTGATATTCATATTGATTGTTTTTGGCTAATTATGAACTAAAAGTCTTCACAAATTTGCTCTAAAAAAGGAGAATCATAAACTGAAGACTGACTGGGAGAAAATGTACCAGTAATCCTTTAAGTTTGCCTTTAATCATGACAGGTCTTTTGAGACAGAATTATTTCCACTTAAGAAATAATATAAAGGCATTTAAAAATATCATAAAAGTTAAAGAAGAGATGAATAAATACAGGAAGAGGGGGAGGAAAATTCACCATGGATTACCTAATTTAATGCCTCAGACGCCACCAGAAGGGACTGCTCATCAGCTCCAGTAAAACCCAAGCAGGATGCCAAGAGAAATTTCCAGTTCTAACCCTAGCTAACAACTTTGCATTATTCACACTGTGGAGCACCCTGCTGTAGGCAAGAGGCTTGACTCCCAGGCTTGCATTTCCTACTGTCTGAATGGCTACTCCAATTCAGTGTTTTCAGGTGCCTTTCACTCAAATGTTTGTATTCCCCAGGACACTTTCTTCAGGTTAGTCCTTACAGAAGAGTTTCTTACCCTAAATGTTTCATAGTTAATCTCATCTATTCACATTATTTCATCCATCATCTAAATACCAACGCTTCACAAATCTGGAAATATAAGCTTCCTCTCCTGAGCTACAGATCCATGAATAATCCTTCCAAATCTTCACCTGGGGACTCCCAGGCATCTTAGCACATCTAGTTCTGAATCCATGCCTTTCCTCTACAAATCTGTTCCTCCTCACAAGTTTCCAAATCATATATCTTAAAAAGTCACCCTTGATTTTTATTTTCACTCCCCATCCACAGGTTTTTTTTTTTCCTATAGATCCTGCAGATTTAAATTATTTTTTTTATTCTGTTACCCTCACTCATTTCCTTTTCTTTTCTTGCCCAGTTTTACTCTTATGGTTTCCTGACTCCTTTAATTTTGTACCCCCAGGACTGGTCTAAAACTATGCTTTACAATGTGATCATACTGATTCTGTACAATAGAAATCTGTATCCCAGTACTGCTATATTTCCACAATTGGCACCCCACTGAACTTCCCATGACCCACGCTCCACAATAGGTTTCAAGTCGGCCCCCCAGTCGAGCCTCATCTCTCAGGCCTTTTGTTTTCAAATGTTCCACTAAGGATGCCTAAACTACTTGCTTTTTCTTGAATGAAACTAACTTTTTACACTTATATTTCCACTACCTTTCCATGTTCTGCTTCAATCATTTTCAAAGTTAAGCCCTGATATTGTCTTATTTTGGAGAAGGCAATGGCACCCCACTCCAGTACTTTTGCCTGGAAAATCCCATGGACAGAGGAGCCTGGTAGGCTGCAGTCTGTGGGCTTGCTAGGAGTCGGACACGGCTGAGTGACTTCCCTTTCACTTTTCACTTTCATGCATTGGAGAAGGAAATGGCAACCCACTCCAGTGCTCTTGCCTGGAGAATCCCAGGGGGGAGCCTGGTGGGCTGCCATCTATGCAGTCGCATAGAGTTGGACACGACTGAAGCGACTTAGCAGCAGCAGGCTTATTTTAGAGCTATGTTCCCTAATGCCTTGGCTGTTCTTTTGTATTTTAAGTTCTTTTTGACTGTATTTTAAACCGATATATTACTGTCAACTTGAACTCAACTTAACCTCATTTATCTATATCATCTATACCCTGAAGATAAATAACAATAACCATGATGACAATATTTTGTTTGCACTTCTTGAATATTTACTAGGTATCAGGCAATATTTTAAGTTCTTTATGTATGTTGAGTAACTTAGTCCTCACAAAAATGCTGTACCCTAAGTAGTATTATCTATCTTTATTTTACAGATGTGGACACAAACATAAACAAGTAAAGGAAGCTGCCTAAGGTCTAATAGAGCTAAGAGTAAAATTCGGTCTGGTTGCAAAACCTGTATTCCTAATCATGCTCTATACTACCTTCCACAGAAGATAAGACAGGCCTTACTGATTTGATGTCTATCAAGTAGAAGGTTGGTCCAGTAATGACAGCAGGTTCACTCCAGCTGATGTTGATGCTAAAAGGTGATGTTGCTACTACATGCACATTTTCAGGAGGACCATCTGGAGCTATGAAAATAGAAAAAATTCAGTTACCTTTCTACATTTAAGCTAGTATTTGCCACAATATGATGACAGAAAAGACCATAAGAAGGGTAATGATCATGAATTATATATTATAGTTCACAGCATACTAAAAGGCATTGCCAAAATCAAAAGATGTAATTCCTTTAAAAATAATTACTGTACATAAAGAACTTCCACATGAGAAATTACTGATCATAAATACATGATTTTTAATCTCAACACAACATTGCCATTTCCTTCTCCAGGATACATAAAGAACGTCCACATGAGAAATTACTGATCATAAATTCATGATTTTTAATCTCAAAACAACATTTTGAAAAGAAAGCATTACTAATTGCTAAAATAAATCTATTTGTATAAATAAATAATTTTATTTTTAAATAGCCTAATAATGTTGTTTTAAGAAACTTGCAGGAATGCATTTGACTACAGAAAAATGCAACTTGTTCAAGTGAATTATATTTAAAATGTATTTTCTTACAAATGTAAATTGGATTGGTTTATTGTCTTCACTGAGAAGATAACATAGGAAATAGGTTATACAACTGATCTTACCATTACAAATGTAAATATTTCCTGAATTCATTTTGATTCCAAACAAATTCTTTAATTTGTCCTACTTTTAACATTATTGTCTTTTCATCAGGAGTGCAGAACAAGGGATAACATTTTAAGTGACTGATTGCCGAAAATGCTTGTTTAAATTTTAATTTGTGAAACAACTAGGAACTACCAGAGTTTTCAGTTTGTTAAGAAGGAATTAGTCACAGTTAGTTGACACAGACATTGACCTAGAAACACTGCTGTACACCCCTCCATCCTAGTATGGCCCCTCGTCAATGCTAGGGGCATTATATATTGGGAGATGAGTATTTCCCAGCACTTCTGATTTTTAAATCCATATAAACAGACATGACTGAACAATGTCATTCCTCAGATCCTGAGAAGGTGTAAAGAAGAAGATAAAATATTCCTTTCCTGAAATAAATCTTTACAGCAACAAGCTGTATAATCTTGGTCAAACAACAAAACTTCTGGACCTCAGTGTCCTCTTCATATGCAGATTTCACAGTGCTTTAAAAAGAGAGCACAGAATGTGTGAAAGTAGCCCATTAGTGTCTGGTCCTTTTTGTCAATTAATACAAAATATTATTACAAAGGGCAAAGGAAAGATAAGAACTAATTAGAAATACAAATAATCTGCTATGAGAGGGCAGAGGACACAGTGGTGAGTACAGAAGGGCAGGGAGGCAAGGTAAAGTTGCAGAGATAGGGACTGAAGAAACTTTGAAACATGAGAAGGATTTCAGTAATCAGAGGGGCAGGCTCAGGGGCACTCCTTTGCTAAAAGGGTCATAAGCAAAGCCACAAAGATATAAACAACGGGGTCCACAGACAGACAGAATTTTACTTCTGCAGCATGGCTTTCCATGCTAATCTTATGTTTATTATTTTATACACTGAAAAATATTACTCTAGAAAGGGGTCCACACACTTCACCAGACTGTCAAAGGAACCCACGGTGCAAAAAAGTTTCAGAATCCCTATATTCAAAGAATCAAGATATCACAGAAAGACCAGTGTTCATGAAAGGGTGGGGTAGGGAGCAAGCCAACTAGTCATTTGGGAACTAAGTTAGGCAGTACTCGATGATTATGTTAAAGGGTTTGAAGTTCACCCTTTAAACAATGGGATGTCACTGAAAGTTTTGAGAAGGAAAGTACTTTTCTAATGACTTAGGAGGAAATCTCAGGCAGCTATGAAAAAGATAAGTGCTCTGAAGCAGTGAGTTCAGACAGGTTATTTCCAAAATGTCAGGTAAGAGCTGATGAGAGCCGAAAGTAGAAGAGTGACAGTAGATAAAGAAAGGAGGAGATGAACCCAGAGTCCTGAGAAAATTTAATAAAAAGAACTTAAGGGCTGACTAGCTGTGAGACAGAGGGTGTAGTAAAAAGCTAATTCACGTATTAATACTGGGGGAATGCTGATAGAATTCACAATAGCACCTTCAAGAACAGATGCTAGTTTTGATAGGGATAAGACCTTGGCAGGGGATGCTAGATTTGGATTTGTACTCATTAAGCCTGAGATACTCACAAGGATTGGCAACTGGAAAACGGAGTCTAGAACAAGGGAGATGGGGCCAAGATGAAAAGAGTTTGTTAACAAATTTCAGGTAATTCCTTACAAATTGAGATAGTATCAATATGGCAAGTATATCTGGCTCAGGTGACTCACAGGCTCTGAAGAAAGCCAGGTTTATTTCAACACCAGGTAAGTATTTAAGATGCTCATAGTAATGACAGTCTTTGGACTATTAATGAGTTCTCGGTACTTAGAACATTTCCAAGAGAAATGATATTATGTGTTTTGGAATTTAGGTGCCCAATTCAGCCTGGATTCTTCACCACTGGAGGCACCAGGGAATCTCTCAACTCAGTCCATGAAGTACTTTTTAATAGTGAAGTGAAAGTGAAGTCGCTCAGTCGTGTCCGACTCTTTGCGACCCCATGGACTGGGATTTTCAGGCAATAGTACTGGAGTGGATTGCCATTTACTATACAGGATGTATAATAATATTATGTGGGAAAATGGCTTGCAGATGAAAAACATATCCTTCTATTTGTACCTTTACTGAAATTTGTGCAATACTCTGAACACTGACTCAGAGATGGAGTCTATATGATACCCAGGGGAGAGAGGGAGGAAGGGATGTTCCAGGATTCCAAGGTGTGATGAGCTGAGGTGCTAATAATAATGACAGAATACGGTACATGATTTCTCTGGTGATTAGTGTGGAAGAGATCATGGAATCTCAGCACTTAAACACATGCTGCACATACTGAAATCTTCAGTCATATTCTAATTTTAGGGTTCTAGATTTAGGAACACTGCCTCAAATTGTAGTATAATTCATTTAGATACCTGGACTTAACAAATGATAGCGATGAGAGGGCTCTGCCACCAGCATAACTAATTGCTTTTGGATGCCTCATGGGATAATTCACTCCATATTCAAGAGTGGCAATCCTGGGCTCTCCTGGTGGTCCAGTGGTTGGGAATCCACCTGCCAGTGTAGGGGACATGGGTCCAGTCGCTGGTCTAGGAGAATCTTACATTCTGCAGAGCCACTGGGCTAACGCGCCACAGCTACTGAGCCCACACGTGGCAGCTTCTGAGCTCACGTGCTGCTACTACTGAAGCCTGCGCACCGAGAGCTCGTGCTGGCACTCGGCACCCAGAGGAGCCGCCGGCCAGCAGCCCATGCGCCAGGTCAGTGGGGCTTTGCTCCGTCATAACTAGACAAAGTCCGTGTATAGCCACAAAGAATGAAGACACAGCACTGCCAAAAAATAAATATATGTTTTGAAAAAAAATAGTGGCCACCTCTTTCCTTCCTGGATATTGCTTAGACATGTCATACCCACCTTAACAAGTAGTAGCTTAACAAATAGTAGCTCTGAATCTCTGTATTTAACTGTTAAGTGAGGAGTGGACAGGCTTTAGGATCAGGTACTCCATTACACATCATCATCATTATATATTTTCCTCATGGAGAAACCTGCTTTGAAAAGTGGGTTTCAAAGGCCTAACTCCTGCCTTTGACTCTAAAAGAGGATGGGTCAGAAGCTAAGTAAAACTTTATGAAAGTGTTTATTAATTAATATCTTAATTATTTACCCTTTATTAATGTTTTCCTCAGACCTGCCCTCTCGTTCTGTAAGAACCATTGTGGAAAAGAAGAATATTATGACAGGTTGCATATTTTAAGTGGTATGAGACTGGAAAATATTTTAGCCTACCTTTTTATTTCTGCTCAAACATTCTGTTGGTTTTTAGGGGAAATTTATGTATTTATTGAAACGATAAATATTTATTGCACATCTTCTACGTGCCAAGGATGAGGAAGACACCAAGCCTACAGAAGTGATCAGGGTAGTTGTAGACCTAACATTTAGAACTTCTAGTACTGAACATCTATACTGAAGCCCTTTTCATACTGTTGATGGGGTTCTCAAGGCAAGAATAATGAAGTGGTTTGCCTTGGCCTTCTCCAGTGGACCACACTGTGTCAGAACGCTCCACCATGACCTGTCCTTCTTGGGTAGCCCTACACGGCATGGCTCATACTTTCATTGAGTTAGACGAGGCTGTGGTCCATGTGCTCAGTTTGATTAATTTTCTGTGGTTTTCAGTCTGTCTGCCCTCTGATGGATAAGAGGCTTAGGGAAGCTTCCTGTTGTGAGACACTGACTGTGAGGGAAACTTGGATCTTGGTCTGATGAGCAGGGCCATGCTCAGTAAATCTTTAACCCAATTTTCTGTGGATGGGTGGGGCTGTATCCCCTCCCTGCTGTTTGACCTGAGAACAGACTATGGTGGGATAATGAAGATAATGGGGGCCTCCTTCAAAAGGTCAAGTTGTGTTCAGTGCCCCTGACCCTGCCAC
Organism: Oreotragus oreotragus; assembly: GCA_006410675.1. Lineage (NCBI taxonomy): Eukaryota > Metazoa > Chordata > Mammalia > Artiodactyla > Bovidae > Oreotragus > Oreotragus oreotragus. The sequence goes on from SJYX01024593.1 coordinate 434,714, forward strand.
AGGCCACTGTCAACCCACGCCTCTGCCGGAGAATTCTGGACACTCACAGGCAAGGCTGGGTCAGTCTCCTCCTCTGGGGCCACTGCTGCCTTCTCCTGGGTCCTGGTGTGCCAAGGTTTTGTTTGTGCCCGCCAAGAGTCTGTTCCCCCTATCCTCTGTAAGTTCTGTAATCAAATCCCACTGACCTCCACAGTCAAATTCCCTGGGCATTCTCAGTCCCTTTGCCAGATCCCCAGGTTGGGGAATCTGTTGTGGGTCCTAGAACTTTCTCAACAGTGTGACAATTTATTTGGTATAATTGTTCTGCAGTTTGCGGGTCATCCAACTCAGTGAAACTTTAACAGTGTGAGAATGTATTCCGTATAATTGTTCTGCAGTTTTTGCCTTATCTAACTCAATGAAATAGGAGCCATGCTGTGCAGGGCCACCCAAGATGGGTGGGTCATAGAGAGTTCTGACAAAACGTGGTCCACTGGAGAAGGGAATGACTAACCACTTCAGTATTCTTGCCTCGAGAATTCCGTGAACAGTATGAAAAGGCAAAAAGAAATAACACTGAAAGATGAATTCCCAGGTCAGTAGGTGCTCAGTGTGCTACTAGAGAAGAATGGAGAAATATCTCCAGAAAGAAATAAAAGACAGAGCCAAAGTGAAAACAACACCCAGTTGTGGATGACTGGTGATGGAAGCGAAATCCAACGCTGTATGAACAAAGCAAACTGGAAGGGGTCAAACAAGAGACAGCAAGAATGAACAACGACATTTTAGGACTCAATGAACTAAAACATACTGGAATGGGTGGCTTTAATTCAAACTACCATTATATCCACTACTGTGGGCAAGAATCCCTTAGAAGAAATGAGTAGCCCTCATAGTCAACACAAGTCTGAGATGCAGTACTTGGTGCAGTCTCAAAAATGACAGAATGATCCTTGTTCACTTCTGAGGAAAACTATTCAATATCCTAGTAATTCAAGTGTATGGCCCAACCACTAATGCTGGAGAAGCTGAACAGTTCTATGAAGACCTACAAGACCTTCTAGAACTAACAGCCAAAAAAGATGTCCTTCCATCATAGGGGACTGGAATGCAAAAGTAGAAAGTCAAGAGATACCTGGACCAACAAGCAAGTTTGGCCTTGGAGTACAGAATGAAGCAGGGCAAAGGCTAACAGAGTTTTTTCAAGAGAACATACTGGTCGTAGCAAACACCCTCCTCCAACACCACAAGAGATGACTCTACACATGGATATCACCAGGTGGTCAAATCGAAAATCAGATTGATTATATTCTTTGCAGACTTAAACGGAGAAGCTCTATACAGTCAGCAAAAATAAGACCAGGAGCTGACTGTGGCTTACATCATGAACTCCTTATTGCCAAATTCAGACTTCAATTGAAGAAAGTAGAGAAAACCACTAGACCATTCAGGTATGACCTAAATCAAATCCCTCACGTGGAAGTGACAAATACAATGGAAGTGACAAATAGATTCAGGGGATTAGATCTGATGGAGTGCCTGAAGAACTATGGATGGAGGTTCATAACACTGTACAGGAGGCAGTGATCAAGACCATCCCCAAGGAAAAAAAAAATGCAAAAAGGCAAAATGGTATACTGACAAGGTATACCAAACAGCTGAAAAAAGAAGAGAAGCTAAAAGCAAAGGAGAAAAGGAAAGATATACCCATCTGAATGCAGAGTTCCAAAGAACAGCAAGGAGATAAGAAAGCCTTCTTCAGCAATCAGTGCAAAGAAATAGAGGAAAACAACAGAATGGGAAAGACTAGAGATCTCTTCAAGAAAATTAGAGGTACCAGGGAACATTTCATGCAAAGATGGGCTCTATAAAGGACAGAAATGGTATGGACCTAGCAGATGCAGAAGAGATTAAGAAGAGGTGGCAAGAACACACAGAAGAACTGTACAAAAAAGATCTTCATGAACCAGATGACCATGATGGTGTGATCACTCATCTAGAGCCTGACATCCTGGCATGTGAAGTCAAGTGGGCCTTAGGAAGCATCACTATGAACAAATATAGTGAAGGTGATGGAATTCCAGCTGAGCTATTTCAAATCCTAAAAGATGATACTGTGAAAATGCTGCACTCAGTACGCCAGGAAATTTGGAAAACTCAGCAGTGGCCACCAGACTGGAAAGGGTCAGTTTTCATTCCAATCCCAAAGAAAGACAATGCCAAAAAATGTTCAAACTATTGCACAATTGGACTCATCTCACACACTAGCAAAATAATGCTCAAAATTCTCGAAGCTTCAATAGTACGTGAACTGAGAACTTCCAGATGTTCAAGCTGGATTTAGAAAGGGCAGAGGAGTCAGAGGTCAAATTGCCAACATCCATTGGATCATAAAAAAGCAAGAAAATTCCAGAAAAACATCTACTCTGCTTTATTGACTACACAAAGCCTTTGACTGTGTGGATCACAACTGTGGAAAGTTCTTCAATACATGGGAATAGCAGACCACCTTACCTGCCTCGTGAGAAATCTGTATGCAGGTCAAGAAGCAACAGTTAGAACTGGACATGGAACAATGGACTGGTTCCAAATAGGAAAAGGAGTACGTCAAGGCTGTATATTGTCACCCTGCTTATCTAACTTAAATTCAGAGTACATCGTGGGAAATGCCAGGTTGGATAAAGCACAAGCTGGAATCAAGATTTCCAGGAGAAATACCAATAACCTCAGATACACAAATGACACCACCCTTATGGCAGAAAGCCAAAAAGAACTGAAGAGCTTCTTGATGATGGTGAAAGAGCAAGAGTGAAAACACTGGCCTAAAACTCAACATTCAAAAAACTAAGATCAGGGGCTCTGTATCAACCTAGACGGGTGGGATGGGGAGGGAGATGAGAGGGAGGTTCTAGAGGGAGGGGATATATGTATACCTTTGGCTGATTCATGTTGAGGTTTGACAGAAAACAACACAATTCTATAAAGTAATTATCCTTCATTTAAAAAATAAAAAAACTGTAACATCACACACACACAAGAGAAACTAAGATCATGGCATCCAGTCATATCACTTCATGGAAAATAGATGGGGAAACAGTGGAAACAGTGACAGACTTTATTTTCTTGGGCTCCAAAATCACTGCAGATGGTGACTGCAGCCATGAAATTAAAAGAAGCTCACTCCTTGGAAGAAAAGTTATGACCAACCTAGACAGCTTATTAGAAAGCAGAAACAACTTTGCCAACAAAGGTCCCTCTAGTCAAGGCTATGGTTTTTCCTATGGTCATGTATGGATGTGAGAGTTGGACTGTGAAGAAAGCTGAGCGCTGAAGAATTGATGCTTTTGAACTGTGGTGTTGGAGAAGACTCTTGAGAGTCCCTTGGACTGCAAGGAGATCCAACCAGTCCAACCTAAAGGAAATCAGTTCTGAACATACACTGGAAGGATTGTTGCTGAAGCTTAAGCTCCAATACTTTGGCCACCTGATGCGAAGAGCTGACTCATTTGAAAAGACTGATGCTGAGAAAGACTGAAGGCGAGAGGAGAAGGGGATGAAAGAGGATAAGATGGTTGGATGGCATCACCAACTCGATGGACATGGGTTTGGGTGAACTCTGGGAGTTGGTGATGGACAGGGAGGCCTGGTGTGCTGTGGTTCACGGGGTCGCAAAGAGTCGGACACAACTGAGCAACTGAACTGAGCTGATACTCAAGGCAGCCATTTCTGAGGTCTGAGTTAGAGGGAAAAAACCAAAATTACAAAGATCACGGGACCTCTATTTCAGGAGAGGGAGAAAAATAATATATATTATAAAAATTTAAATATGTAACAAATAATTAAATTATATACTGTTGGAAAGTATGTATGTACCATGTACCATGTACATGGTATGATATGTACCATGACAAAAAATGAATCAGGATAATTGGAATGGGAAGGTGGATAGGAGTCACTATTTTAGAAAATATGGTGATCAGGCAATGCCTGTCTAAACTAGCGACATTTAAGCAAAGATGTGAAGGAGGCGAAAGAGCATGGGAATATTTGAAGAAAGTGTCACAGGAAGGAGAATGGCCACTGCAGTCTCTGAGACAGGATTGTGCCCGGGGTGTTCTAGAAAAACAGAGATTCCAATGAGGCTGGAGCCAAGCAAATCAGAATGAGAGTCAGAGAAGAAACGGGGCCAGATTGTTCAGAGTCTTTAATGCCATGGCTAAAGTCTCTGTAAGAACTGCCTTCATAGACAAGAAAGACAAAAGCCATAGCTTAGTAAGCTAACATCATGAACTGGAAGAAGCCTCCATAGGTTTTGATGTTCGATATCCACTCCTACCAGGATGATGGACAAAAAGTCATTATATCAAGAGGACAGATTATCTCCAGAAATCTGATTCCTACAGCTTTACAACATATATCAACTCAGTGACTGTCGGGACTGTAGTTAAACCTCACTCATTGTAGCAGACAGGCAAGGTGGTACATTATTGTTGCCCTAATAACACGGACAGTTTACTGAAAATGTCCTGTGATAAGAAAGTTGACGAAGGTTTTTTCTGTGATTAAGTTGATGGTAGCATGTTTTTAGAAATATTTTCAGGAAATTTTTCTATGTCTGTGTCGTCTTTGCTCTGCACTTTAGATCTTTGAGGTCTCAACTGAGAACAGATCCAAAACATTTCCCAAGAGAAACTTAAAGCTAGTCTTGCAAGTGTGTCTGTAGACCAGCTCAGAAAACAGTGTGATGCCTTACTTTAGCTTCTCATCTTTCATAGTAAAATGCCAACCCTGCATCCATTCTTTAATACCAGCAATCAAAGCCCTCATCAGGGAGTGTCTGCTACCCCAAGCAGAGCTGAGAGGAAAATGACATTCAGAGATCACTCATGGAACAAACTAACTACTTGAACTACTAAATATTTGAAGTTCTGTACACAAATCAATCATAGAAAGGCAAGGCATTTACCCTCTGGCTGAATTGTGCTTTAGTTCTTGAACTTGCCTAAAGTATTTTTTCTTTTTTTTTAAAGAAATAATCACTGATAATAATATTTGTACTTTCAGCAGACTTGATGACATTTCCTGTTTTGTTACGTAAGTGTTCCCTGTGTTAAATCTTTCGTGAACTATTTCTCTTAGAACATATTATATTAATCTATATTCTTGAAGAATTATAATATGATGGGAAAAGACCTTCTGAATGAAATAAAAAATAAACATACCTATCTAAACTTAAATATGAATATGCTATATGCACGTACTATATAACTGAATATATATTTCATCTGTGTAGAGCACTGAAAGATAAACATCTGATTAATTCATGGATATTTTAAGAGAAATATTTAGAACACCAAAATTCTCAAAGTATATTCAAGAAGAGCATCTAATTATTTTAATGTTGTACAAATATTATAGTGTACTTTTAAGCAAATAACATTTTCAAGTTTCTTTTAGACAATTTTCTCTTGGAACTTATCAAAATTCCAAAAATGCATAACAAAATAATTCAGTATTATTTTTCTCTTTTATTCCAGTGTGTAATAAACTGTTATTAGAGTTACATAATACAAAATTATGGGGGAATACAGAATTATCATTATGACTGTCAACTACCAAAATAAAGGCAACTGAAAGCAATAAAGGTATGGGGAGTTGAAGATATGCCAGTTTAAAAGCTTAGTAATATATAAGCATCTTTGGGAGACTTTGTTTGTCTCCCCATAAACTGTCACATTCTGATTTAGGATTGTTTGTGAAATGAATCTAGTCAGTAATGGGCCAAGATATCACTATACCCTTTCTCTTATAAATCACAGCAATTTACTCAGTAGGAATGATCTATCCTTATTCTCTCATTCCCCATAATCCAATCACTTCCTCTCATAAGCACTTTTCCCCTGGTTTTCACAATAATGCATTTTCTGTAACTAACAACCATCATTTCCTGATTATCATGCTTCTATCCTTGCACAGGAATGTGGGTCCTCTCTGGGTCAGGGTCACCTTTCCCATCCATCTGTGTCCCCATGTTAAGTGCGTTAGCTGAAAGGGGAGTCTGGATACACCATCATTTTGCCTAGTTCGTATAAAAGTTTGAGTGCCCCCAATCTATGCCACTTTGATTAAGAACCATCAAGTTTTGGTGTGTCTAATACTGTGCTTTCAGAATAAGCACATTCAAAGGCTTATTAGTAACTTTGCATGCAGCAAATCGCTGTAAATTTAATGATGAAAACGTTGTAGAAAATTCTCTATGGTTTTAAATGCATGCTGCAGTGACCTTTCTAAAGAATAAACATAAATAAATGACAGCAGCTCACAAGACAAAAAATCTTGAGTTCCATACACATTATGATTCAAACTACCCACACATCTATTTGAATTAAGTTCAATTTAAGTTTATTTAAAGGTCCTTCACTCCAGGGTATTTTAGTTTCAGGGTTTGGTACACTGGACCACCAGAGTCCTAGCCGCTGTCATCACTAAATGAAGGACTCCCATTCTTTCTTAGCTTATACAAGTATTAACAGCCTCTAAGACTGTTAAGTTTCCATGCCTGAAAGAATTTGCTTTAAGTTTTACATGCCTCTCAGGTCTAAGGGGAATCTCACTGGCTGGGTGGTTTGGGTGGATTCCTTACATCTTAAACAGTGAAACTGAACATATTGATGTGGGCCAAGAGCATCTCAGGACATATCCCACCGGTTACAATACTGCACTAGTCTGCTGTCCTTCCTGGTGATGGATGTTTCTCTAGAGCCGAGTGACTTCACTGCCCAGTATGAGACACTGCTGCTGGTGTGTGAAACATTTCCAACCATTTTACAAGACTGATTTTGTTCCAGGAGGAGCTAGATTTCCCAACGGCAAGATGGTAGCACAAAGGGGAAATATTACATGCATAAAAAATCTGACCTATTAGACTGATGAGTACTGCGGATGATTCGTGGATGCCTACAGTATTAGACCTCATTGTAGGACTATTTTCTTTGATGCTGAATGAGTAATTTTCTGAATCATTTCACACTGGCTTAAGTGGGAAAAAAATAGAAAATACCAAAAACCCCTTGCTTCCAATACTAGCCATGCCAGGTAAGGATGAAAATATTCTCATATTAGTTCCACTGCTTTTATAATCAGATAATATGAGTTTTTCTAGAATTGCATTATGTTTACAAAACAACTGCTTATAACAGTGGTTCTCAAAATGTGGTTCCACAATAGCAGCATATTACCTGGGAAGTTGTCAGAAAAGCAGATTCTGAGATCACATCCCTTACCTACTGAATCAGCTGTGGGGAGGGCTCAGCACTCCATGCTTTAACAAGTCCTCCTAACAATTCTAATGCCTGTTGTATAAGTTTAAGAGCCACTGCTCTATAATATCAATGTACAACTGGAAAAAGCTGTGGCATGGGCCCTTCAGATTAGAACTCTTGATAACAAGGATGGAAAGGTGGATTAAACTATTGCTTCTGTGAAGACTAGGGATGTCGTTAGAGGTGAAGGGCTTGGGAGCTGGTGATAAACATGGAAATGTGCATCCAGCCAACAGACACTCCACACACTGGCTCCTTGTACCTTTCATGTATTTTAATTCTGGATGAACTATATAAAGAATTCTCCCTACCATCACTCCCTTCTATTTCTAAAGTTTCTAGACTAGTTGGAGGTCATCATGTTCCTTAAGAATATAAGACAACATCAGTTCTATGGTACCTTGAAGCTACATGTGGGAACAAGGTGGAATAATTTAGATAAGGCCATCACCACAGCAAAGAGGTAGGACTGAGAAAAGTATTGATGCTTCATTCTCCTATGCATTACATGTAGTTATAATCAGTGTTTAATAACTACCAAGGGTATAGCTAAAGAGAAAAGAAACCAAAAATATAGTTAGAGGCCATGTGTACTAGGGCAAGTCCCATTCAATTTGTCTGAGAATGGAGACAGATGGATTATAATTAGAAACTTGCATAGTATCTCTAGGTCTTAGATTTGGTTTTCAAAGCTAGTAATATCACATACTGATTATCCTTTAAATTTCCTTTAACTGTTTGGTTTTTAGTTACTTGCTGAAAGACATCCAGTTATTCATGCAAATGCAGACTTCTACTTTTTATTTATATTCTAGAAAACTTGCTTTAACAAACTAACTGGCTTAATACCCTGGGAAAACTTTTTTGACATTAAATATAGAATTGGTTTCATCAGATGTATAAGCTTTAGCATGATAAAGAAATTATAAACAAAAAGACAACCTATAGAATGGGAGAAAATATTTCTAAATAATGTGACCAACAAGGACTTAATTTTCAAAATATATAAGCAGCTTATACAATTCAACAACAGAAAACCAAATAACTCAACTGAAAAATGGGCACAAGACCTAAATAGACATTTCTCCAAAGAAGAAACACACATGGCCAAAAAAAAGCATTAGAAAGGATGCTCAATATCACTAATTAATGAGAAATACAAATCAAAACTTCAACGAGGTACCACCTCATACTGGTCAATGTGGCCATCATTGAAAACTCTATGAACAAGAAATGCTGGAAAGGATGTAGGAAAAAAGGGAACATTTCTACACTGTTAGTGGGAATGTAAGCCACAGTGGAAAAGAGTAGGGAGGTTCCTCAGCTAAAATAGAGTTGCCATAAGATCCAGCAACCTTACTCCTGGGCATATACAGAAAAAACTCTATAATTCAAAAGGATACACGTATCACTATATTCATAGCAGCACTATTCACAATAGCCGAGATATGGAAACAGCCTAAATGTCCACTGACATATGACTGGGTAAAGAAGCTATGGTACATGTATCCTGTAGAATGTTACTCAGCCATAAAAGGATGAATGAACGCCATTTGCAGCAACACAGACGCAACTAGAGAGTATCACACTTAGGTAAGCAAGAAAGAGAACGACAAATACTACACAATACCACTTATATGTGGGATCTAACATATGCACAAATGAACCTACCTATGGACAGATCTACAGACACAGACAGACTTGTGGTTACCAAGTGCGAGGGGATTGGTGGAAGGATGAAGCGGGAGGTTGGGGTGAGCAGATGTAAGCTGTTATACATAGAGCAGATAAACAACAAGGTCCTACTGTATAGCACAGATAACTATATTAAATATCATATGATAAATACTAGAAAAGAATATGAAAAAGAATACATACATACATGCATAACTGAGTCACTTTGCTGTATGGCAGACATTTTTAGAATTTATTTTTAATTGGGTAATTGTTTTATAATATTGCTGGTTTCTGCCGTATATCAACATGAATCAGCCATAGGTATACATGTATCCCCTTCCATTTGAACCTCCCTCTCACCCCATCCCACCCTTCTAGGTTGTCACAGAGCACCAGATATGAGCTCCCTATATCATACAGCACATTTCCGCTGGCTATCTAATTTTACATATGGTAATGGATATGTTTCAATGCTACTCTCTCAATTTGTCCTACCCTCTCTTTACCCAACTGTTTCCACAAGTCTATTCTCTGTGTCTTGTATAGCAGAAATTAATGCAACTTTGCAAACTAAACTATACTTCAATAAAAAATTTAAAAACACAGAGTTGAATATTATATAGTTTAATTTTATATGCATGCTTTAATTTCATTTAAATTATGATCTTACCTATCTTCCCTTTGTAATCCTACTTGACATATTCCACCTCTTAGTACTTCCACACCACCATGAGGCTTTGCTAGTCAAGATCTAAGAACACAAGCTCTATCTTAGAAATGAATGAGGCTCATGAATACACTGATGTGTATAAATATGTCAGACTAATATCAGCACATAGTAAACACTTGCTAAGCTCAGTTACTGCTGTCATTATTAACTATCCAGCCAAGGGGTGTCAGCTCAGTTACTTGGCCCAACCAAAAAGTGCCCTACCCTACCAGACATAGCAATCCTATACTTTCTTCAAGAATGGGAGTTTCCTGTAGTCAAATCCCTATTTATTCTATAAATGCAGGAGAAAAAAGAGCTGAAAATTTGTTAACTCAGGGCCTAATACTAAGGCAGGCCCAAACTGAGGTTAATGACCAGAAATCACAAAGAATTAAACTTACTTCACAATTCTTTCTGAACCGAGAGAAAGAAGATTCTCAGAAAAGTCAAAATAAATGAGATTCAACATGAGATCTGAAGTTTGAGATGAGAAAGTAGGAGAATTCATCAAATTAATAAAAGATAAAATACTGCTAAATATTATTGGGAGAAACTTTTTTTCTCCTTTTATCCTTTTGATAAACCAGATTTTCTATAACACTGATGATTTAGAAAGAAATATAATAATCATTCTTATCCTTTTAGCGATTTTTAGCAATTTTACTGAAAAACATATTCTACATGCTTATGTAATAGGATTTAAAAATATTTTTATTTATATTCTGGAAAACTGTTAATAACCTGAAAAATGTTCTTTTAAATTAAATATACAGTTGAATCCTTTAAAAATAATTTTATATAATCACTATTATGTTCTTTAAACTATGATTTCACCTAAATATTCTTTCTAAACATATTTAGCAGCCCAAATTTAGACATTGTTCTCCTTTGCCTTCTTCATGAACTATCAACCTATTATATTCCACTTCATAAATTCAATAACAATTTATTATCTCAGTTAATTATTTAGATACTGTTAAAATTTCAATTCACTCTGAAATTTATGAAGAAATTATTTTCTTTCACAGTTTGAAATCCTCAATTTTTATGTCCATACTTCTTCCCTGTAAGCAGTAATTCATACTTATGTTAATGAAAAAACACATATCAACAGTATAAAATATACTGGTTTGTGAAAAACAAGCTGGATATGTCACACATGAATAGAAACTGACTAGGAGAATTTTAATTTTGACAGACACCATGCAAATATTTGAAAGACAATTTGACAAAAAGAAAATTTGAAGAAAATGAGTATGAATGATTTTGCAATGGAGAATTTTGACACTGAAATACTTTCACATTAAAGTCAATGCCTTCCTTGAGTCCAAATGCCACATTCATTCAGTCTTAAATACTGAGTAGGCATAAAGAGTAGAAACATACATAAGATATGATCACTGGTCAGCTCTGCCTTTAAGGAGTTCAGAGTTCCACAGAAGAGGTAAACAATTACGTTGTAGTAGGTTCAGTGTTTAGAAACAACTTTTGGAAGGTGGGAGTAGAAAGAGGAATTGACAGAAGGCTTTGCAGAGGAGATATTTAGTGTGAAACATAAAGAAAAGGCCTTTTGGTCTCCAAAAGAGGACAGGAAGGACAGTAAGAAAGAGCAGCAAAGATTCTGGAGCACAAAGGCGAAACAGCAAGGGGTGTGTGGGGAATGTAAGCAAAAATCATAGGTAATCTTATCAGTTCAGTTCAGTCGCTCAGGTGTGTCCAACTGTTTGCGACCCCATGGACTGCAGCACACCAGGCCTCCCTGTCCATCACCAACTCCCAGAGCTTACTCAAACTCATGTCCATTGAGTCCATGATGCCATCCAACGATCTCATCCTCTGTCATCCCCTTCTCCTCCTGCCCTAAATCTTTCCCAGCCACAGAATCTTTCCAAACGAGTCAGTTCTTTGCATCAGGTGGCCAAAGTATTGGAGTTTCAGCTTCAGCATCTTTCCCTCCAAAGAAATCCCAGGGCTGATCTCCTTCAGAATGGACTGTTTCAATCTCCTTGCAGCCCAAGGACTCTCAAGAGTCTTCTCCAACACCACAGTTCAAAAGCATCAATTCTTCAGTGCTCAGCTTTCTTCACAGTCCAACTCTCACATCCATACATGACCACTGGAAAAACTATAGCCTTGACTAGACGGACCTTTGTTGTCAAAGTAATGTCTCTGTTTTTCAATCTGCTATCTAGGTTGGTCATAACTTTCCTTCCAAGGAGTAAGCATCTTTTAATTTCATGGCTGCAGTCATCATCTGCAGTGATTTTGGTAATCTTATAGAGCATATCAAAAGGAAACAGAAAACCACCAAAGATTTTAGACAGAGAAATAACAAATAGGTGTATTCAAAATCTAGGTTTAGGTGGACGGTAAAGAAAATGAGAACAGAAAGACCATTTAGATATTTTTTGTAATAATCTATGAGGTGTATTTTAACAGTATGAATTTAGAGACCCTTAACAGAGAAACCTAAAAAATTCAAGAAATATTTAGAAGGGAAATTTGGTTCATGTATGGACTGAGGAGTGGGGATGGCTAAAAAGAATTAAGAATGATTCCTAGATCCCTCACTTGAACACTTAGATGAACAATGTATAATACACTAAAACAGGGAACATCTATATCAGAGAAGGCATGTAGTGGGCCAGGAAGAGTAGTAATATGGGGTTCAAGATGCCTGTGGAAACCTAACTGGTCATACTAGTAACTTCAATCTATAGTCTAGGGGAGAGAGATGTCATCTTGAATTATACATTCGGGAACCTTGGGTAACTAACTTAGAAGACTTTTGACAGCAACTAATTAACTTTGCAGAAGTACAACCATCATGTCTAGAATAAATTATATTCGTTTCCTCCACTGGCAACAGGATAGAGCCTATTGTAAAAACCCATTGCCACCAATTGGGCTTCTATACGTCATGAATTATATTTTCCTGTTTATGGCTGACATCTCTTATCAGCCATGATTGCTTCTTTATAGAAAGTAGACTATCTCCCTCTATTATGATAGCATTCACATTGTAAGTTCATCACACCATTTAGAAGATATTAAGAAAAACAACTGAATATATAATAATGCATCAACAATGTCTCAGTTTTTTAAGATGTTAAAGAGTGCTTTGCCCTCTATTTGCCTTTCTTCTTTTTAAATCATAAAGTTGCATTCCTTGGAAGCTTCTTTGATGAGGCATGTTTTCCTGAAATTTTTTTTAACCTAACAGATGTTTGGGTAGTTAAAATTCCTCATGAGTATGGTATCCCGTGGTTTTCACAACCTAAGTGCTACCCCAGGAATTTTCCTTTCTTGCTGGTTTCCAGTCTTGGTGGTCTATAGGAGATGCACATTATGAGAGTCCCATTTCATTCCATACTAATTTCACACCCACACTCTTTTAAAATTGTACATTTCCTCAGCATTTATAAGTACCAATTGTGGACCGCAGAGAAATTTAACAACTTTCCATTCTCTATTCCTCCCCCCGCCACACACACAACTCATATCCCTTTTGAGTCTAAGGATAATCAAGAGAGTAAAATAATCTGGAAGACTTTCATGTTTCAAGTTAAATATTTCTGCCATTTGTAATTTCTGTGCTTATGTTTGTAGCTATGCATACTCAGTGTGAAGAAGAGAGCAATAGCTATTATAGAGATGATTTAAGGAGAAAAGCAATTTGGCTTCAATTATCTAGATCAGAGTACATGGGAGAAAGAAATGTTTGCTTGGGTTGGCTGAATATTGTCACTTTTATTCACTTCAGTGTACAGAGTTAGATCTAGATTCAGAAAATAACCCAATTTAATTCTCTGCTTGCATTCTAACATTGTTCCCTGAATCTTCCATTTGAGTGCTCTTCTTTATGAGCTCAGAAAGTTAATATATATTCTTATTCTATAAGCCATTTTAGAACATTTAATAATATTATTCCAAGTGGGTGGTCTTTTTATTTGTGCTATTCAAATGTTGAATCATTTGACCTGAAACTAGCCATCAATTACTCGCTCCTTATCAAAGAAGCTCCAGGTTTTGATTAAGAGGTTCTGGTAGTAAGTGCTTAGGCACAATTTGATGCCAGTAGAATAAACTGCATGAATTTAATACTGATTTTATATTATTTAGTGTTTAATCACAGAAACGACTCATTTTCATAATTTTATTTTCTTAAATAACATAATGCTTTTTTGAATCAATAATAGATAAAGACAATAAATTTCTTCATCCAGATTACCTTTTGTTTGCAAAATATCTGTAATGCTTTTCAACTTTGGTATGCAGAATCAACATCTACTCCTTATTTACTTTATTTAATCTTAAAAATATGACTGATCTTCAAGATTTTTGTTGCTTGACTATTCTAATTTCTCTTATTCTTATACAATATGTTAGCTCACTATATATACTGTCTTGTAACAATATATATGGTGTTTTCATCTTTCATATCAAATGCCACCTCAGAGTATCTCTCTTTGGCTTAATAACACGTTTTTTTTACTGTACATTTATAAAACTCATTTATCATTAGAAAAATGTTGACTTCATTTATGAAACTAAATGAAAAGTGACCAACACATTCTTATAACTTTCAAAATTAATTTATTATTCCTATCTCCATATGAATACTCAGCTGAAAAGTCAGTAAGTTTGAGAATGCCAGGAAAAATAATATGCCTATTGTCACAAATTCTGAAATATACTAATATTTTCACTTTTCTCTCTTAATCACAGTGGTAGAAATGCAACTGTATTCTCTTTTCTATTTTATTGATAAACTGAATCGAAAATGAGTTCTTAAGGATAAAGAAAAGGGGATAAAAGTAGTATAGAAAGTCTACTTAACTATTAGTATTTTTCACAGCCAGTTATTGTCTGATGGATAATTTAAATCGTGGCAATGAGATACTAGACTAAGAGAAAGGAAAAGTGTCAGATAAAATTCACACTGGCACTCCACACAAAGGTACTCTTTGGATTAGTCATCAAGTAAAGATCTGAATACTTCTTCCCTGTAAGCAGTAATTCATACTTATGTTAATGAAAAAACACATATCAACAGTATAAAATATACTGGTTTGTGAAAAACAAGCTGGATATGTCACACATGAATAGAAACTGACTAGGAGAATTTTAATTTTGACAGACACCATGCAAATATTTGAAAGACAATTTGACAAAAAGAAAATTTGAAGAAAATGAGTATGAATGATTTTGCAATGGAGAATTTTGACACTGAAATACTTTCACATTAAAGTCAATGCCTTCCTTGAGTCCAAATGCCACATTCATTCAGTCTTAAATACTGAGTAGGCATAAAGAGTAGAAACATACATAAGATATGATCACTGGTCAGCTCTGCCTTTAAGGAGTTCAGAGTTCCACAGAAGAGGTAAACAATTACGTTGTAGTAGGTTCAGTGTTTAGAAACAACTTTTGGAAGGTGGGAGTAGAAAGAGGAATTGACAGAAGGCTTTGCAGAGGAGATATTTAGTGTGAAACATAAAGAAAAGGCCTTTTGGTCTCCAAAAGAGGACAGGAAGGACAGTAAGAAAGAGCAGCAAAGATTCTGGAGCACAAAGGCGAAACAGCAAGGGGTGTGTGGGGAATGTAAGCAAAAATCATAGGTAATCTTATCAGTTCAGTTCAGTCGCTCAGGTGTGTCCAACTGTTTGCGACCCCATGGACTGCAGCACACCAGGCCTCCCTGTCCATCACCAACTCCCAGAGCTTACTCAAACTCATGTCCATTGAGTCCATGATGCCATCCAACGATCTCATCCTCTGTCATCCCCTTCTCCTCCTGCCCTAAATCTTTCCCAGCCACAGAATCTTTCCAAACGAGTCAGTTCTTTGCATCAGGTGGCCAAAGTATTGGAGTTTCAGCTTCAGCATCTTTCCCTCCAAAGAAATCCCAGGGCTGATCTCCTTCAGAATGGACTGTTTCAATCTCCTTGCAGCCCAAGGACTCTCAAGAGTCTTCTCCAACACCACAGTTCAAAAGCATCAATTCTTCAGTGCTCAGCTTTCTTCACAGTCCAACTCTCACATCCATACATGACCACTGGAAAAACTATAGCCTTGACTAGACGGACCTTTGTTGTCAAAGTAATGTCTCTGTTTTTCAATCTGCTATCTAGGTTGGTCATAACTTTCCTTCCAAGGAGTAAGCATCTTTTAATTTCATGGCTGCAGTCATCATCTGCAGTGATTTTGGTAATCTTATAGAGCATATCAAAAGGAAACAGAAAACCACCAAAGATTTTAGACAGAGAAATAACAAATAGGTGTATTCAAAATCTAGGTTTAGGTGGACGGTAAAGAAAATGAGAACAGAAAGACCATTTAGATATTTTTTGTAATAATCTATGAGGTGTATTTTAACAGTATGAATTTAGAGACCCTTAACAGAGAAACCTAAAAAATTCAAGAAATATTTAGAAGGGAAATTTGGTTCATGTATGGACTGAGGAGTGGGGATGGCTAAAAAGAATTAAGAATGATTCCTAGATCCCTCACTTGAACACTTAGATGAACAATGTATAATACACTAAAACAGGGAACATCTATATCAGAGAAGGCATGTAGTGGGCCAGGAAGAGTAGTAATATGGGGTTCAAGATGCCTGTGGAAACCTAACTGGTCATACTAGTAACTTCAATCTATAGTCTAGGGGAGAGAGATGTCATCTTGAATTATACATTCGGGAACCTTGGGTAACTAACTTAGAAGACTTTTGACAGCAACTAATTAACTTTGCAGAAGTACAACCATCATGTCTAGAATAAATTATATTCGTTTCCTCCACTGGCAACAGGATAGAGCCTATTGTAAAAACCCATTGCCACCAATTGGGCTTCTATACGTCATGAATTATATTTTCCTGTTTATGGCTGACATCTCTTATCAGCCATGATTGCTTCTTTATAGAAAGTAGACTATCTCCCTCTATTATGATAGCATTCACATTGTAAGTTCATCACACCATTTAGAAGATATTAAGAAAAACAACTGAATATATAATAATGCATCAACAATGTCTCAGTTTTTTAAGATGTTAAAGAGTGCTTTGCCCTCTATTTGCCTTTCTTCTTTTTAAATCATAAAGTTGCATTCCTTGGAAGCTTCTTTGATGAGGCATGTTTTCCTGAAATTTTTTTTAACCTAACAGATGTTTGGGTAGTTAAAATTCCTCATGAGTATGGTATCCCGTGGTTTTCACAACCTAAGTGCTACCCCAGGAATTTTCCTTTCTTGCTGGTTTCCAGTCTTGGTGGTCTATAGGAGATGCACATTATGAGAGTCCCATTTCATTCCATACTAATTTCACACCCACACTCTTTTAAAATTGTACATTTCCTCAGCATTTATAAGTACCAATTGTGGACCGCAGAGAAATTTAACAACTTTCCATTCTCTATTCCTCCCCCCGCCACACACACAACTCATATCCCTTTTGAGTCTAAGGATAATCAAGAGAGTAAAATAATCTGGAAGACTTTCATGTTTCAAGTTAAATATTTCTGCCATTTGTAATTTCTGTGCTTATGTTTGTAGCTATGCATACTCAGTGTGAAGAAGAGAGCAATAGCTATTATAGAGATGATTTAAGGAGAAAAGCAATTTGGCTTCAATTATCTAGATCAGAGTACATGGGAGAAAGAAATGTTTGCTTGGGTTGGCTGAATATTGTCACTTTTATTCACTTCAGTGTACAGAGTTAGATCTAGATTCAGAAAATAACCCAATTTAATTCTCTGCTTGCATTCTAACATTGTTCCCTGAATCTTCCATTTGAGTGCTCTTCTTTATGAGCTCAGAAAGTTAATATATATTCTTATTCTATAAGCCATTTTAGAACATTTAATAATATTATTCCAAGTGGGTGGTCTTTTTATTTGTGCTATTCAAATGTTGAATCATTTGACCTGAAACTAGCCATCAATTACTCGCTCCTTATCAAAGAAGCTCCAGGTTTTGATTAAGAGGTTCTGGTAGTAAGTGCTTAGGCACAATTTGATGCCAGTAGAATAAACTGCATGAATTTAATACTGATTTTATATTATTTAGTGTTTAATCACAGAAATGACTCATTTTCATAATTTTATTTTCTTAAATAACATAATGCTTTTTTGAATCAATAATAGATAAAGACAATAAATTTCTTCATCCAGATTACCTTTTGTTTGCAAAATATCTGTAATGCTTTTCAACTTTGGTATGCAGAATCAACATCTACTCCTTATTTACTTTATTTAATCTTAAAAATATGACTGATCTTCAAGATTTTTGTTGCTTGACTATTCTAATTTCTCTTATTCTTATACAATATGTTAGCTCACTATATATACTGTCTTGTAACAATATATATGGTGTTTTCATCTTTCATATCAAATGCCACCTCAGAGTATCTCTCTTTGGCTTAATAACACGTTTTTTTTACTGTACATTTATAAAACTCATTTATCATTAGAAAAATGTTGACTTCATTTATGAAACTAAATGAAAAGTGACCAACACATTCTTATAACTTTCAAAATTAATTTATTATTCCTATCTCCATATGAATACTCAGCTGAAAAGTCAGTAAGTTTGAGAATGCCAGGAAAAATAATATGCCTATTGTCACAAATTCTGAAATATACTAATATTTTCACTTTTCTCTCTTAATCACAGTGGTAGAAATGCAACTGTATTCTCTTTTCTATTTTATTGATAAACTGAATCGAAAATGAGTTCTTAAGGATAAAGAAAAGGGGATAAAAGTAGTATAGAAAGTCTACTTAACTATTAGTATTTTTCACAGCCAGTTATTGTCTGATGGATAATTTAAATCGTGGCAATGAGATACTAGACTAAGAGAAAGGAAAAGTGTCAGATAAAATTCACACTGGCACTCCACACAAAGGTACTCTTTGGATTAGTCATCAAGTAAAGATCTGGGAGTTGGAGTGAAAAAAAGCCAAGATTAACCTCTCCATTGCATCAAGAACCAACAAACTAATCAACCAACCACCAATGGCAAAGGAATACTTCCTAATAAAATGAAAAAAAAAAAAAAAGCTCACACTAATTGTGAAATATTTGAAGTAGTCTACCACCATTCTTTAGACCAGAATGAGTAAAGTAGCACAGCAGAGAGCTGAAAATGACCAAATTCTAGTGAGTGGGTCATAGACCTTAAGGATGGAGAGGGAGAGAAGTGACTCTGCTAGAAGCAATGACACTCAAGTGGAAAGACTCCCAAATTTTCAGGATTAAGAATGTGGGATTCTTATCTGTCAAGGCAGGAGACACAGGTTCGATCCCTGATCCAAGAAAATCCCAGAGCAACCCAGCCCATTCGCCACAACTACTGAATGTGCTCTAGCACCCAGGAGCTGCAACTACTGAGCCCAAGCACCACAGCTACCGAAGCCTGCATGCCCCAGAGCCTGTGCTGCACAACAGAGGAGCCGCCGCGATGAGAAGCCCCCGCACCCCAACCAGGGAGCAGGCCCTGCTTGCTGCAACTAGAGAAAAAAACCTGCATGGCAATGAAGACCCAACACAGCCAAAAATAAATAAATAAAATTATAAACATTGAAAAAATCTTAAGTATGTAACTTAAAAAAAAAAAAAAAGAATGTGGGATTCTGTAAAAATCCAACTTCCTAGTTTCCTTTACCAGAGTTTGAATTGATCAGGTAAGTCATGTAGTGCTAACCGAACATCCACCACCACCCTGTCTAGAGTGCTGAAGGAGAGGAGGCATTTACAAACTCCAATTCCTGGCTCGCTGTAGGAGGAAGAAGCAGCTACTATCTAAGGGAGATGCTCAGAAGGAGAAGGGCGGGAAGCCTCAGTGGCCGCAGATGTACAGGCATACGGTCTATTTTAACCCAAGTAAGTAATGTGAAGTGTGAGTCACCCAGTCGTGCCCGACTCTTTGCAACCTATGGAGCCCACCAGTCTCCTCTGTCCATGGGATTCTCCAGACAAGAATACTGGAGTGGGTAGCCATTCCCTTCTCCAGGGAATCTTCCCAGCCCAGGGATTGAACTCAGGTCTCCTGCATTGCAGGCAGATCCTTTACTANCTCCTCTGTCCATGGGATTCTCCAGACAAGAATACTGGAGTGGGTAGCCATTCCCTTCTCCAGGGAATCTTCCCAGCCCAGGGATTGAACTCAGGTCTCCTGCATTGCAGGCAGATCCTTTACTATCTGAGCCACCAGGGAAGCCCATTTTAACCAAAGGTAGCAAATTAGTTGCCCACAGGCCAGATCTGGACTACTGACATGTCTGGTTTGAAAAGCTGAAAGTTTTTACATTTAAAACAACTTGTTACAACAAGAAGTTGAGTATTTTCACCATAAAAAATTTAGCTTTCCTATTTCTCTGAACACATCCTACATCCTAACAGCATGACTTCTCTGTAAGACGGTAATCAGCCAGGGCTGAGTAGTGGTTGCCCCAGAGACAGCACCTTTTGTTGATTTGCCTTGGTGTTCACCTCTCTCGATCACCTTACATCAGCAGTCTGCTTCATTCATTACAGTACTTGTATGATGTCTTCAGTAACAGTTGTCCCTGTGACTTAAACATGTATTAATTCAGTGTCCCATTCTTCTCTCACTTGTATTTCTGATTATTGTTATTGGCTGAAGCAAATAAAATTCCTCACTTTACCGATGTTCTAATCTCTAAGCATCTGTTTCTTTCTGTTGTCCAGTCACTTAGATTGTAAGAGTTATTTCTTCCCAAAGTTAACAGAGTAAACATAACTATACTTATTGACTAAACAGCTTGATATTTTTTCCCCCCATATTTTCCTTTTCTTTGTTATGACAATCATCCTCTCTATTCCCTGATTTGGAAAACAGTTCATGCTCCCTCATCCATTTTAGCTTATTCAGTCAAGTTTAATTCCTTCAGGAGATATTTATGGAGTGCCTACTGTTGCCAGGTACCATTCTAGGCAACAAGGAAATAGTAACGATCAAGACAAATTCTAAAAATAAGCAAATACATAAAAATAAAAATGATCAGGTAATTATAAATTTTCATTAAGATGATATTCTTGAAATACACTGCATGGCTCTTTTAGATTGGGTGGTCAGGGAAATTCATTCTGAGTAGGAATCATTCAAGCAGAAGTATACATTATAAAAAGTTGCTCACACAAAGATGGACAAGGAAACCATTCCAATGCAAAGGAACAGGGCATGCAAAGCCCCAAGTTCTAGGACTTCAGTGTGTTCAAGCAACACAAAAATTATCCAGTATGAGTGAAGGATAACGGGAATATGATAATGAGGATATGATAACGAGATATGATAGTGAGATATGATAATGAGGATATGTTAATGAGATAATGAGGATAATGGGAAATGATAATGGATGAGGTTAGAGAGTTAGGTAAGAGTCAAGTCACATAAGGGCTTTGTTGAACATATTAAAAAATTTGAACTGTATTCCAAGAACAATGGAGATTCATTGAAAAGCTTTATACAAGCAAGTGACATCATCAGATTTACATTTTAAAAGATGAGTATGAAAGCCAAGGAGGTCAGTTAGGTTAAGGCAATGGTAGCAGTAAAGAAGGACAGGACTAATAGTAATGCAAAAGGAGGGATGTGTTTAGACAGTGTGGTAAAAATAAGTCTCTAGCAGAGTAGAGGAGGAAAAGAACAGTGCAAGATTCTCATTTTCTACATTTGGATACTGAGAGGGCTTAGTGTTTAGATCACGCTAATTTTGAGAGGATATTAGACACATTTGGCCAATGATGTCAGTTCATCATGTACATAAACTGATTGGGTTCTAGGGAACAGTCAGACCTAAAAATAGATATTTGAGAATGATCACTATATAGTCAGTTCAGTCGCTCAGTCGTGTTTGACTCTTTGCAACCCTATGAATTGCAGGATGCCAGGCCTTCCCTGTCCATCACCAACTCCCAGAGTTCACTCAAACTCATATCCATCGAGTCGGTGATGCCATCCAGCCATCTCATCCTCGGTCGTCCCCATCTCCTCCTGCCTCCAATCCCTCCCAGCATCAGAGTCTTTTCCAATGAGTCAACTCTTCGCGTGAGGTGGCCAAAGTACTGGAGTTTCACCTTTAGCATCATTCCTTCCAAAAAACACCCAGGACTGATCTCCTTTAGAATGCACTGGTTATATCTCCTTGCAGTCCATGGGACTCTCAAGAGTCTTCTCCAACACCACAGTTCAAAAGCATCAATTATTTAGCACTCAGCTTTCTTCACAGTCCAACTCTCACATCCATACATGACTACTGGGAAAACCATTGCCTTGACTAGACGAACCTTTGTTGGCAAAGTAATGTCTCTGCTTTTTAATATGCTATCTAGGTTGGTCAGAACTTTTCTTCCAAAGAGTAAGTGTCTTTTAATTTCATGGCGGTAATCACCATCTGCAGTGATTTGGAGCCCCCAAAATAAAGTCTGACACTGTTTCCCCATCTATTTCCCATGAAGCGATGGGACCAGATACCATGATCTTCGTTTTTTGGAAGTTGAGCTTTAAGCCAACTTTTTCACTCTCCACTTTCACTTTCATCAAGAAGCTCTTTAGTTCCTCTTCACTTTCTGCCATAAGGGTGGTGTCATCTGCATATCTGAGGTTATTGATATTTCTCCTGGAAATCTTGATTCCAGCTTGTGCTTCCTCCAGCCCAGTGTTTCTCATGATGTACTCGGCATATAAGTTAAATAAGCAGGGTGACAACATACAGCCTTGAAGTACTCCTTTTTCAATTTGGAACGGTCTGTTGTTCCATGTCCAGTTCTAACTGTTGCTTCCTGACCTGCATATAGGTTTCTCAAAAGGCAGGTCAGGTGGTCTGGTATTCCCATCCCTCTCAGAATTTTCCACAGTTTATTGTGATCCACACAGTC
>SJYX01024594.1:22740-33675 GCA_006410675.1 Oreotragus oreotragus
CCTGGAAAAATCCCATAGACAGAGGAGCCTGGTGGGCTAGAGTCCATGGGGTCTCAAAGAGTCAGACATGACTGAGTAAGCATGTGTAAACATACACACAAGCCTATTATATTCTATCTAGATTGGGATAAAGACTATATTTGCCAGAAAACAGACTACATGAAAAGAAATATTTATTAGGTATCCATTATGGTCCCAAAATGGGGAAGGCAATGGCACCCTACCCCAGTACTCTTGCCTGGAAAATCCAATGGACGGAGTAGCCTGGTGGGCTGCAGTCCATGGGGTCGCTAACAGTCGGACAGACTGAGCGACTTCACTTTCACTTTTCTCTTTCATGCATTGGAGAAGGAAATGGCAACCCACTCCAGTATTCTTGCCTGGAGAATCCCAGGGATGGGGGAGCCTGGTGGGCTGCCGTCTATGGGGTCACACAGAGTCGGGCACGACTGAAGTGACTTAGCAACAGCAGCAGCATGGTCCCAAAATGCTGAATTTTCTTAAAGCTCTGATTTAGGTCGGGACTTACTTTTATAGTTGCCTAATGAGGACATGTCACTCCTTTCATGCTCTTCTTATTCTAGGTTAAGTGAAAACAATGAAAAGGGTAGACATGCATAAAAGTACACTGATCTACTGATAGGATCAGGATCCTTAAAAAAGAAACAAACTTATTTTCAACACATTTAATATAGACTAGTTGGTATACTGATTAATGTCTCCTGTAAGAAAATGACAAAGCCATTTAAAACAACAACAACAACAACACACTGTCCACCTTACCTTGATTCTTTGGTTTGTATTCTTTAAGATTTCTCTCTTACTTAATTAGAAAAATGATGGTCTTGCTATAAACATCAAGAATCAGGTCATTTCATCAAATACACACATACACACACTCGGTTTTAGTACACAAATCAATCTAAGGTCATACATCCTTATAAATAATGGATGTTTAGGCAACTATGTCTGTACAACAATGGGAAGCATTAAGAGAAATGACCCACATTTTACATTTTCATAAATCCAGGGGCCACATTTTCTCTTTTTTATACTTGCCGTAATGAAGTCATAGGTACTCAATGAGTGATTTTTGGATTTACATAAGGAGAGCTCTGTTAGGAGCAGCATACAGTTCTCCCTACATCAACAGCCAAAGCCTTACAGAAACATTAATGGTAACCCTTGAACGTCTGCGGCAGGTAGCCTCCACGAGGACCCCTAGTGACCCCCACCTTCTGGTATTGTCTTGTTTGTGTAATCACAGCTCCTGGAGCGTGGGCTGGTCTAGTGCTTCACTTCTACAGAATGTGGTAAAGGGGATGTGATGTCACCTCCATGATTAAATACAAAATATTATAAAGTCTGTCTTAACAGCAGATTAGTTCTCCTGCTTTCTTGCTTTGGACTCTTTAGTGAAGTAAACTGTCATGTCAGAGAGGAAAATGCAAGGAACTGAGGACATCCTCTGGCCAGCAGGTGGCCAGGAACGGAGACCCTCAGTCAAATCACATCCCAGGAACTGAAATCTGTAAACAATGTTCTAGCTTAGAGGAGGATCCTTTTACGACTCAAATCCCATTATATGGATATACCATATTCTGTTTATCCATTCATCTGTTGTTAGATATTTTGATTGTTCCTAACTTTTGGCTACTATGAATGGAGCTGCCCTGAATGCTGATGTACACGTGTTTGTTTGAACACCTGTTTTCAATTCTTTTTGGTATATTCCTAGGAGTAGAATTGCTGGGTTATGTGGTAGTTCTATGGTTAACTTACTGAAGAAAAAGTGTGGTCTTTTTTTAAGTGTCTCTAAGTAACAGATAACTAAGTGAAAAATTAATTTGTAGCCATGCACAGAAAATTTTAATATGTGGACTAATAAACTAAAGGATGCAAAACTTAACAACTTAACGTAGATCTTACTTGCAAATCATTATTGCTCTAGTAAATAGCATCTACTAAACAGCATACTACATTCCCAAAATACTTCTTTCACAGGCAAGATTTTTAAAAAAACAATTCTTAAGGGTTCATGCTTGTCCTATGCTGTATTATGCAATACTACCCAGACAAGAAAATGAAAAAGACATGGTCTCTGCCCTCACAGTGCACAGATCTCCAACTCAGAATTATCACTGCTCATATTCCACAGAACTCTTTCTTCTCACTTTTCACATCCTCCTTTGGAACATCTTTATTCACACTGTCTCAGCTACCTCTAATAGCATAAAAACCACCAACTCAAATGCTCTCATCTGATTTTCTCCTAAACATCGGTACCCTTATTTCTTAGTCTATCAATATATTCCCTTCTATATATTTCCCAGGTATTTTAAACTCAACTTGTCCCCAAACGAACTCATTCCTACCATACATTCTTTTCCAAACCAGCCTCTTTGAGTCCCTGTCTGGGGACTGGCATTCAACCAAACTAAGAATCTGAAAAGTCATTCTTAACCCCTTATCCCTTATTCCTAAATAATCAGTCATCAACCACCCACATTTCCCCCCGAGTGTAACTGTTAAGCTCTCGGAGACTTTGAAATCCACCATGGATTCTTCCTCTGGCTGTTTTTCCAACAGTCCAACTATGGCATACCTAGAAAAATCCAATGTACGTTTCAGGTCTAAACCCAAACAGCATCTCATGGTGAGGGCTTCTTTAATTTCATTTTAACAAAATTGCTTTCACCATCCTTTGTGATCCTAGAGCAACCTATATATCCTTTTAGTGCTGGAATATGTATAACAATACTTGTGTTTTGAACATTTTCAATTCTTTATGACTGCTCTATACCTTTCTGTACTTATGTTCTGAGGCCAACTCTTCTAGATATTTTAGTGAGCTCGTATAGGAATAAGCATGTAATCTTCACTTGAAGTCATGTCTGTTGAATTAAAAATAGTCATCTGATTTAGACTGTTCATTCAATCAACTAACAAATATTTACTGAATGACTTCCATGTACCAGACTCAGCATGGAACAACAAATATACAGTGGTAAACTAGCTGGACATGGCCCCTGCCTGACTCATGAGCTCACAGTCCAACAGGTCACTGAGTTGATAATATCTTTATGACATCATGTTATTTAGGCTTTAACCTACTTCTTAGGAACATGCTATTTCCCATAAGAACATATTTACTCTTCTGTTTCTTAATGTAGTAATAAAAATTGGAAAGTTAAATTTTTTTTCAATGAATTGTAAATAAAATAATTTCATTTCCTGTGTTATTATCATTGCACTAAAAACAAAATTCCTCCTTGAAGTCTCAAGACATATGACTGTATAATATTTTAAACATTTATAGGATGCCTCAACCATCCAGAACACAATTAAAAACTAGGAGCCATGGGGCAGCCAAGAGAAATGTCCTCAAATTAACATCTTAAAGCTCACATGCTTAACACTCTACAAAGTCCCTCAGGCCCACACAGAAATCTTGCCTAGAAAAAAATATGATCACACTTAGCTTCTTGGCTTTCTGCTCAGAGCATATGAGAAGTAGTAAATCATTATGTGAGAGATGGAGGAGAGATAGAATCCACCAGAGACAGGCACGTGGACAGTAGCAAAATAGAAACAGTTACAAAAGAGACTAAATCAAGAAATTATAAAAAGAAAAAGAGAAGATGAGATCAACAACAACTAAAGGAGAGAAAACAAAGGCAAAGAACAAATAAAAAACATACAAGTTCAGATTTAATGCAGCATGGAAGAGCCACCCTGTCCTTTGACCATACGGTAGGGTTTCTGATGTTCATCAAGTAAATGATGAACTATATTCCTAACACTTTCATTTACAATTATGGAAAATTTTGAGCATATACTAAGTAATCAGAAAAGTATGATGAACATCATCACTCAGCCTTGACAACCATCAATTCTGTCCAAACCAGTTTCATCTAATTCTTCCTATGTTATTTTAAAGCAAATTTCAGGTATTACATAATTTCATCTGTAAATATTTTAATATATATCTCTACAAGATATCGATTCTTTTTGAAAACATGACCAAAATACCATCATTACATCTAAAAGAAATCAACAAATCCTTTATATTATCAAATATCCAGCTGTTCAAATAACATTTCTGTAATAACAATATAGCTCCAGGTATCTCCAAAAGGTCCAAGTGAAAGGTTATTGTGAAAGGCATAGTATACTAGGATTTCTTAGTCTTAAAATCAAATCATAAGGTTTTTAACCCATTATCAGTATTAAAATGTCTTAAAATATTACATGAAATATGTTTTATAGTCTTAATTAATGTCATTGGTTAAATGTCGAGAGCGATAGAGTAAGTGCTCTGAGAAGTACCCTTTGTTAATGCAACAGCTAAGGAAGATGTAACATTACCAAATCACAGTACTGTGTATTTTAAACTTGTTTCTCTGACCAAGGAAGTCTTTTTATAGAAAAAAAATCATCTGTTGAGGTAATTTTGTTTACAGTCTACAATAGCTCTTTCACATTGGAAGAATGATAATTTGATTAATTATTGTTTCAGAGCCATACACTAGTTTCCTGAAAGAACTGGCAGAGAAGGGATATTTACTTCTTGGGAAAACTCTAGGTAATCTTGAGAGAGTTTCATGTCAAAACTAAGCTGCATCAATTCTGAGATATAATTATTCAAAAGGATCACAAAATCAAAAGCAAGCTGGATAAAATGAGTGTAATAATACACATACCAAGAAACCGATAATTTATCTTTTGTAAACCACAGTCTGGGTAGGAAATTAAGCAACCTGGGACGGGTAGATTGTCATTTCTTCTAACAATTAACAGCTATGGTTTTGAAGGAAAAGTAAATAAATGGGAGTCTTGATGCATGAATTGGGAACTGGAAACATATGCATTACATGTAAAAATAATCTACGCATGTAGAGGGGAGGAGGTGATTTGCTTGGCATAAAGCTCAAAACATAATTAAACTGAAATCTGAAAGAGTAAATATGCCTTGATAAAATCTTACCTTCTTCCTAACAAGGATGTCTGTCAGAAAAATCACAGATGTACTAAATTATTATAGCTATTGGGATGTCTAGTAAGGCTTGGGACACAGTCTTCCATTTCTTGTCATCCCCTCTATCAGTAAGCAGTTTCTGTTTATCCCAATATACCAAAATAATATAATTTTCCTTGTGTCTGAGGATGTGGAATACTGAGGTGAAAAAGAGTTTATCCTGCCATTCAAGTATCCTGATGGTTTAACCCAATTAAACCTTCCTAACCTTGAATCGTTCCACATCATTTATGAGAGCTTTACAGTAGCCAAAATGCCCAGCTCACATTTTTGCCTCAGTGAAGTGAAGTGAAAGTGAAGTCGCTCAGTCGTGTCCGACTCTTTGCGACCCATGGACTGTAGCCCACCAAGCTCCTCCGTCCATGGGATTCTCCAGGCAAGGATACTGGAATGGGTTGCCATTTCCTTCTCCAGATTTTTGCCTTAAACCCATCATATTTCCCAAATGTGACTATCTCTGCTAATGACTGGCTCCTCTTCTGGGAATCTCCTTCTCCCTATCTTCTTATCTCCGAGTATAATCCATCCTCAAATCCTGCATTATATGCCACCTGCACTACAGCCATTTCTTGTACTGCGTTTGTACATAATCCTTTTGCCCGCCGAAGAGCCCTAGTAGTTTATTATCTGTGAATTTTGGCTGGCTGTTTTTTGGCTGCATAGTGCAGCTTAGAGGATCTCAGTTCCCTGACCAAGGACTGAACTGGGGTCACAGCAGGGAAAGCCCAGAATCCTAACCATTAGGCCACCAGGGAACTCCCCTATTATCTATAGTTTTTAATGTCATGTATAGCTTTCTATTTTATCCTATTGTTACTTATACACACAGTTTTTAGTTTGCTAACTAGAATAAAAATTCACTGATACGTAAGTGTACTTTGATAGCTAAAACTCTTTCAGCAAGTGTACTCCAGCAAACATTTCTGAGTACTTTCTAGGTGCCAAGTACTACACTAGGTGCAGAGAATATAAAACTAATGTGGCTCCACTCTCACCAGATTTATGTAGCACTGTTCTTAAAGTTGTAGCCAATAAAATAGGGCAGAAAACTGATGTCAAAGATGTAACACTGGAAAAGAGACAAAATAGTCATTATTGCAGATGATTACTGCATACCTACAAGTCTTAGAGAATTAACTGGAAAACTTAGAATTAATAATATGACTCCATAAGGTGATTGATTCGAAACAAAATTAAAATGTTTAAAGTATTTTTTACTACTATATTAAAAAACAAAATTTAAAAATCCATGCAATAACAATAAAATATGCTTATTTGGGGAAAAAAAACTTTAAAATGTGTATGAATCACACACACACAAACATGCCTGTATCATATTTCTAGATGGAAGGATGAAATATAATAAACAGTTCAATTCTTCCCAAATTTACTAAAGAGTTTAATATATTACCCATTAAAATTTCAAGAGAATTTTTCAATTCCAAAATTCACCTAGAATAACTGGCATATTAAAATAGCCATATTTTAATGGCAAAATGATACAGAAAATTTAAAAGCACATAGAAACAAAAAATATTAATCTGAGTTATAAAAAAATGCAAACTAAAATCATGAAGTACCATTTTTCATTTATTAAACTGTCTTAAGTACGTAAATGATGGGAATTCCCTGTTGGTCCAGTGGTTAAGAGTTCACTTATCAATGCAGGTGACATGTGTTTGATCCCTGGTCCAGGAAGATTCTACATGCTGCGGAGCAACTAAGCCTGTGCACCACAACCACTGAAGCCTGCACGCCTTAGAGCCTGTGCTCCACAAGATAAGCCACCAAAATGAGAAGCCCATGAACCCCAGTGAAAAACAGCCCCCACTCACTACAAATAGAAAAAGCTTGCATGCAGCAACAAAGACTCAGCATACCAAAATAAATAAATAAATAAAAATTTTTTAATCTAAATGATGACCTGCAATGGTAGGAAAGATGCAATAACAAAACAGAATGTATTCCTAATTCGAGTGTTTTGATTCTGAATTTTGTTTTTAATATCTAATCTAAAAAATATTCAGAAACTCATTATAAAGTCAGGATAGATATATGTCTGTTGTTATTATTCAGTTGCTAAGTTGTGTCTGACTGTTTGTGACCCCATGGACTGCAGCACGCCAGGCTTCCCTTTCCCTCAGTTATCTCCTGTAGTTTGCTCAAATTCATGTCCATATATGTCAGATCTATACCGAAATACATAGGACAACACAAGAAATATATGACACGTCTACCAAGGACAAAAAAATAGAGTTATTTTATTGCTCATCATTAGAAATTATCAAACCACATTAAAGAGTCCAAATCACCTACAAATCAGTTAGCATTAACAAATGTACTGAGAAAAATGAGTGAAAAGGGCAGAGTGGCAGATGCTGGCAGTACCACACAAGCACTGTGCATCTCCAGATACTTGTCTCGTCTTGGTAGCAAATATGTTCCTTTTAGCAGTCATCCATGGCTGCTATCAAGTCCTCATTTCCGATAAATTTCCACCTTACTCACCTTACTGACAATTTCACAGCAAGTATCAGAGAACAATGCATTCAAGCCTAAATTTAATTACGACCATCAAAGAAGAAATGGTTGATATTATTCTACAGAACGTAAAACCAAAAATGGTCAATTATGCTAGACTTCAGAATTTCAATATAATAACTGTAAGAGAAGAGAAGGAAAAAAACCAGTTCATGACCAGTCATCTTCAAGAGGAAGACAGATTAAAGAAGGAGGAAATTATAAGAAGGGTAATCAAGACTAAAGGGTAAAATGAATTTATACTTGCAAAACTGTTGAGAAGAATAGATAAGTAAATTAAACAAAACAAAGCAGAGGGCATAAAAAGAATGATGTTCAGACTGGAAAGAATTAAGAGAAAGGTAAACTTAAAGATAGAAAAGTGTCAAGCATCTTTAAGTTAATTCAAGTCTACAGATCCAGACAGATTATATACCAAGATAGCAGAAAAACTGAGATGTCATAGCAAAACTACTCTAACCGTTGCTATGTAACCATGGAAAATGGGCAAGCTACCAGAAGATCAGGGATAGGCACATCAACTTTTTAAAATGGGATCACCATGACCCATCATGGGGTCACTAAGAATAAGTCTTCGAAAATAACTCTTAGTTCATTTAGTTCCTTTTGGAGTGGCTTGTCAGGTTGGTACATTTTGGGAATACCATAGTATGAGATCATTTCAGCAAAATATTTAACAAGTGTCTTGTATCCGTGGACAAAGAAAAGTAAATCAGATGATAGTAGTTAGGCAGCCTGGTAACTGATTTAACAGCCATACCTTAAAATTCATGGATCTGTGCCAGCATGGAAAGAGTTGGGTCTTCTATGATTTCCAACCAACCTTGGTTCTCACAGAACTTTACAGATAACTCTATTATAGCAATTATCACACTGCATTATAGTTATATAATTACATGTCTATTATTCCCTATAGCCTGTAAACTCACTGAAGAAATGACTGCTAGTCATCTTGTTATCTCAAGCAGGGAACATGAGAATAGCACACAGTAGACAATTTGATGCATTTTCTAAATCTTAATTAAATAAAAACTTTGAAGGTATCATTTCAAGATTTACAGATGGCACAAAAGCTAAAAGAAATTGGTAGTATTTGGATGACAGAATTTAAAAAGTCAAAAAGCTCTTGACAAGCTGGAACAATGAGCCAGTGCTTACACAGTGAAATTTAATAGAGATATAAGTAATGTCTAGAACTTGGAATTTAAAAAAAAATATCAAATGTGTGTGTTAAAAATAGAAAAGACCTGACTTGAACAGCTAAGTGTCTCAATAGCAAACCCAATATGAACAGGTGGGTGTGCTGTGGCAGGTATTGCTGGCTTTGAGAGAAATACAGTGCCTGAAAGGAAAAAGGTGAGAGTGTCACTGGTCAGACAGTATCTAGAATATCACAATTCTGGTCACATGTTTGACAAGTGACCACCCACAAAGCCACACTTGTCCAGGGGAAGGCAACCAAGATGGTTATGGGCCTGGAGACCATCTAATGTGGGAAACAGCTAAAGACATGAAAGATTCAGCTTGGAAAATGATCTTTCACAGTGTATACAATAGCAAGCTTCATGCTCCTGAATTAATGTCTGGGGGGATATAATATTTGTTGAATATGATTCCACAAAGCTGAACTGGGTCCATTTTAGCAAAGAAGTAGAAAGCTAGATTTTAGTAAATTATAATTATTTGCAATAAATAAAACTCTTCAAGTATGGCATATCAACATGCCTTCTGAGACTGATTTTCTCACTGTGGGAGTACTCATTTCGAGACAGTACAGCCACACCTCAGAGATTTGAAAAGAGCCAATTTCTATCTGGTATAAGAAGTTTGACTAAGTAAGCCCTCATTTAACATGTATGGCTTCATGTTCTCTTCTAAGATGAAAGCTGAAAAGCAGAGTACCGTAATGAGCCTCAAAAGACATATGCGACACATTTCTGAAGGAAACTGCATACACAATTTTTCTGACATTGCTCTTGAGAAGGATGACTAGGGGCACTGCAGCAAATGTACCCATAACCCACAGCGATGACAGATTATCTGTAAGACACTGTTATGTCTTGTGTGGGTCAGACTCTCTAACATGCCAGTAGGTAGGGGAGACCAGAAGCATCACTCTACTATGTAAAAGCATATGAAAACATACATAGGCAATCAAGAGGAATGAGTTCCAAAACTCTAACCATACCCTCCCTCTTTTGTACACTGACTCCCAGACTCACCAACTGATTTAGAACAATTTTTCCAGCAAAATTTAAAAACAAACCACTTTAGCTAATCGATTAAAGGACAATATATATTTAATAAGCAATTTTTCAAAACATCTTTCAAATACCTTCAATGGTCAGTTACATCAGAGATGTGCACCTACATATTTAAGATCAATTCAATTTCAAGCAGAAGTCTAAAGTAAACTGAAGTGTGACTTTACGTCCAGTGCAATGTAAGCAAGTCAATTTTTCAATGCATCTTAACTAAATGTAAAATACCTGTTTTTGTGACAAACAAGTCTGTGCCATTAATCATATGCTTCCAGCTGCAACAATTCACATTCAAATTAAAACCATGAAACAGCATCACAGTGTTAAGATTCACACAAAGTGATCTTTTAACAGATTGTGAAGGAAAAAAAAACATACATTAAAAGAAGAATCTGGAGAAAAATGTTACACAATAAAAACATCTGAAAGAGCTTAAGCACAGAGGCAGATAGAATTCAGGTTTTTGAGCTGCATAGGAATAAATGTTAAACAAAACTCAGAGCCTGCTCTTAAACAATGAATACATCATAAAAAATACTTCTTTTTATAGCCACAGGACTGAGAGTTTTGCTGTTTATATCTATCCCAGCATACAAATCCATAGTACTGCCAGGACTGTCCCCTCTGATTTTACTGGGAAACCAGACAGAAGAGTCTGCCTGGGTTTCTTTTAGTTTAGTTCAGCTTGTGTCCAAAACTGGCCCAAGAATCATCTCTTCAAGTCACTACTCTCCTGCCTGCCAGTTATACAGCTCCAAACATTTCCCTTCCAGCCACAGATATTAAACTGTTTTGTTGTTTTAAAACTTGATTTAGAACTGCATTAGACAACTTTTTTTTTTGCTTCAGGCTCCCCTAGGTCAGCAAGCTGCAACAATGTTCAAACAGCGTAACAGCCTCCATTGCACATTAAAAAACAAGGATGGTGCCAGGAACCAGAACAGTGATATATTCTAGGTTAGCCATGTCAGGCATTTTCCAGTCCCAAAAGCAGGTTTCATATGGTCAACACATGAGCCCCGGATGTGCATGGCTGTCCTGTACTTGCCCCCTTGTGTCCTCCTCCGGTCACCGGCCCCACTGAACTCCCTGGAC
>SJYX01024596.1:15425-45314 GCA_006410675.1 Oreotragus oreotragus
CGGAGATGCTAGTTTCTCCAGCATCAGATTGACCTGTCAGTGACTATCAGGAGCTCCAGGAACTGTTTGGGTTTTTTCAACCACTTTTTTTTTTAAATCATGGTAAAATAAATGTAAAATAAAATGTACCATCTTAACCATTTTTAAAATTAGTTATTTATTTTTATTGCAGTATAGTTGATTTACAAAGCTGTGTTTGTTTCAGGTGTACAACAAAGTGTGTTGTGTTGTGTTCAGTCACAAAGTCATGTCTGACTCTTTGTGACCCCATGGAGTGCAGCATGCCTGGCTTCCCTGTCCTTCACTATCTCCCAGAGTTTACTCAAACTCATGTCCATTGAGTTGGTGATGCCATCCAACCATCTCATCCTCTGCGATCCCCTTCTCCTTTTGCCTTCAATCTTTCCCAGCATCAGAATCTTTTCCAATGAGTGATTCAGTTATAAAAACATACATATAGAAACAAATACATCTTCAGATACAGAAATGGATGCTCAGAATGTGTCCCTGCCAGCTTCCACCCACTGGTGTCCCCTTCCTGTATCAGAGTGTGCTTCCTGTTCTAACAGATGACCTCGAAGCCTCAGTGGCTTAGCACAGTGAAGGTTTACCTCTGAGTCACTTCCAGTCCACTGCAGGGAAGAAGGGCTGGGCTGGCTCCAAGCGTCTACCGGCGTTCTATCCATCAGGTGAACCCATCACCTCCTCCCCTTCCTTGGACCTCAGAGTGCCCACCGGGGTCTGTGTCTGTGCCCAGGAAACAAGGAGAAGACACCCCTGCCCACCCAGAGGAGACAGTCACATCTGTTCGTCCACCACTAGTGAAAGCCTGGCCCAGAAAGGGCTCGTCTTTCTACCGAGCCCTCCCTGGTCCTTCTACACTTGCCCTGCCCTCCAGACTTGAAGCTGTTTGTCCCCACGAGCCTTCCCATCCCCCCCAACTCACCTACAGCTTCACTGTGATGGCTTGGAGGTCTTTCACCCTCCCCAAAGGCCTGGCGTGATTTGACCTCTAGCCCCGAGCACTGCGGGGCTGGTACCATCTGCCCTACTCGCTTTGGGAGTGGTTTGAGAGTGAAGGAAAGAGGGCTGCGTAAGGACCAGGAGAAGGATGGATGCCAAATGGTGCCCACACAGCAGCTGGGGTGCCCACTGCTGCCCTGCTGGCCTCTGTCTCCCCCCATCTCTTCCTCCTCCATCACTGTACAGTCAGGATCCTCAAACAGGGACCCAAAAGGCACTTACACACATGTGGATAATCCAGCTCATTGTACAGACGGGCAGTGAGTGAGTTACAGGGCTGGGCCCACACTCCTCACGGCCCCAAGCTTATCCCCTGGATCAGCTCCCAAGCTCTGGTCCGGGAGAGGAGGCACGGCCAGGAAAGAACTTGCCTGCCTTTACAGATCACCTGCTGAGTGCCCAAGCCTGACCATTGTGTTTTGCATCACTTCACTTAATCAGCTTCCAATTCGACATGATAGGTAATACAGCAGGTCCCCCTGGAGAAGGGGGACGTTTAGGCTCAGAGAGGTGAAGAGGGTAGCCGGCCACCATGAGGACCAGAGGCAGAGGCAGAGGGAGCTGTCACCTACCCCCTCCCTGCCCCGGATCCAGGAGCGCCAACACCCCTGGACGCCAGCTCCAGCGGGCATGTGAGCTGCTCTCCTGCAGAGAAACACAGGGGCAGGGAACATGCAAGCCCATCACATGAGGGGGAAGAAGAGGCGAGAAGAAAGGGAAAGCAATGGGGCTAAAGTGAAAGAAACCGTTCCAGGAGCACCAACACCCATGGACGCCAGCTCCAGCAGGCATGTGATCTGCTCTCCTGCAGAGAAACACAGGGGCAGGGAACATGCAAGCCCATCACATGAAGGGGAAGAAGAGGAGAGAAGAAAGGGAAAGCAATGGGGCTAAAGTGAAAGAAACCAGGAAAAAAAGTTGAGAACAAGGACTTCCCTGGGGGTCTGGCAGTTAAGCCTCTGCACTTCCCAGGCAAGGGACACAGGTTCAATCCCTGGAAG
Source organism: Oreotragus oreotragus (assembly GCA_006410675.1). Taxonomy (NCBI): domain Eukaryota; kingdom Metazoa; phylum Chordata; class Mammalia; order Artiodactyla; family Bovidae; genus Oreotragus; species Oreotragus oreotragus. The sequence goes on from SJYX01024596.1 coordinate 17,450, forward strand.
GGAAACTAAGGTCCCACATGCCATATGGTGCAGCCAAGAAAATAAAGAAATAGGGCCTCCTAAAATTAAAAGAAAAATGTTTAAAGCTGAGAACACAGCCTGCTAAGTCACTGAGTTAAAAACCCATTTTACTATAAACATGAATTAATCTGCTAAACGTAAAGTCCATTGGCTGGAGCCGTCATCTTGTTAATTCCACACTTCCCTTCATTACTGATTGGAGAAGGAAATGGCAACCCACTCCAGTGTTCTTGCCTGGAGCATCCCATGGACAAAGGAGCCTGACAGGCTACAGCCCATGAGGTTGCAAAGAGTCAGGCACAACTAAGCAACTCACACTCCATTACTGATACGGACTCAACAGTATCAGAAGCTCTGTGATATTAATAATCTGCTTCCCAAAACAGTTTCGATGAGCATGTCTCTTTGAAACTCAAGGAGAATTCTACAGTGGCTGCAGCATATTCTATAGAAGGCCAGCAAGCAGAGGCAAGGCCTTGGCCTCTCTGTCCCCCACCTAGGGCTGAGGCTCTGGTACCAGGACAGAACCTGCAGAATGCGGCCACGTGTGGTCAGTGGCATGAGGAACACACGCCCGACATGGGCTGGACTTGAACTGTGGGATTCTACCACCCTCCGAGGCCTCCTGTCTGCCTCCTGGAGCTCCATTCTTCCCTCCATAATCACCCAGATGGTGTCTGGGGACACCTCCCCACCAGCAGGAACCCGGCACCCCAGGTCTGGTGTTCCAGCCCCCAGATCATCCCAATAAGAGAAGAAAAGGCTCCTGTCTTGGGAAGACAGAATGAAGAATAAAGGCCACTCTGTCTAGAGGTGGATCCCTGATGGCTCAGATGGTAAAGAATGCCTGCAGTGCAGAAGACCCAGGTTCAGTCTCTGGGTTGAGAAGATCCCCTGGAGAAGGGAATAGCAACCCACTCCAGTATTCTTGCCTGGAGAATCCCAGGCACAGAGGAGCCTGGCGGGCTACAGTCCATGGGGTCGCAAAGAGTCGGACACGACTGAGTGACTAACACTTTCACTTTGTCTACTTGCCTGGACCGTCACACTAACACACAGGGGGCCCACCTGGCTGCCGTCCCTCCCCTCCCATCCAAGTCAGGTCAGGATGACAGAGAGCCTTCTAAAATCCAGATCTGACCAGATGACATCCTGACTACAAACACCCCCAGGCCTGCTCAGGCAAGTTCCCTCTCCAAGAGCACAAGCTCCCAAGAATGCTGGCCCACCCTGACCTCCCGTGCCTCTCTGCTCACTCCCCCAAGACCTCTCACCCTCCCTGCTCTCTAGCCAGACTGAGTGACTCATGGTTCCTTCCAGGGTTGTGTTTCCTTAGATCTCAGGGCCTTTGCACGTGCTTTCTCATAGATTCTCCCTCCTGAGCTTCTCTTCCTGACTCCTGCTCCATCCTTTAGGCAGTTCCTCCCTGAGAAAGCCTCTGCTGACCTCCCACCCCTCCCCAGGCTGCCCTGTGCCCTGGACCATGTGTGCCTGGGCCCACAGCCCCAGACAACCTCTGTGATGACATCTGCATTAGCACGTCCTAGTTCTGAGCCTGTGTCTCCGCCAGCCTGGCAGGGCTTTAGGGCCAAGACTAGACCCAAGTCATCTCTGTGTTTCCAGCATGTGGTGCAGGCCTGGCATGCAGTAGGCACTCGACAAATGTGTGGAATAAATGAAAATGTGCTGGACTAGACACACCCACCCTCTGAGCAGTTCAAGGCTAAGAAGGGGGGTGATTTGGCAGCTTGGCCAGGTGGGGCTCTGTGACCCAGAATTCATTCCCTGAAGACTTCCAAGAGGAGGGGCCCCAAGACTCATCTTCATGTGTCACTTGGAGGGAAGGGGTGATTCAGTGGTAGGCAGCAGGCACGCTGCAGCCCACACATATTGTCTGGCCTCCATGTGCGGCAGTGGGCAGGCCTGCACCGGCTCCAATCCCCCATGATTCCCAGGTCACCTCTGCTTCATGATGAAGCGCACCTACTTCTCCAGGTGGGACCCCCCACCCATCCACCAGAGAACGTGCCTAGGGTTGGAGGCAGCAAAACGGCCATGGTCTCAATTCATCCCGGTGCCTTCCACATGGCTAGGATCCCATCTCACTCCTGCCCGCCACCGGACCCCCACATCCCACCTCAGGGCGCTTTTCCCTCCCCAGACACCTTCGGAGAAGACAGGAAGCTCCAGCATCGGAAGTGAAACCAACAGATACACACGGACTGCTTGCCCAGCCCACATACTCCTGTGAGCTTGAGTCCCTGCAGTGGATACCTTCATAGCTTCACTCACACACCTTCCAGTGAATCTGCCCACCCTCAGCTGGTACAGAGGCGGGCCCCCACTGACTCAACAACTAGACTCGAACATAACAAATGCCCTGAGGATGGAAACACTGAAGCACCATGGACCAGGGATGAGAGAAAAAGAGATGAAGAGTGACCCTGAGCGCCCCCTTGAAGGGCAGGGGCATCTGATGGAGGAGATGAAGTCTACCTCCAGGCTGAGAGAAGGGGCCCAAGTGAGGACTGGTGGTCCCACTAGGATCCATTGGAAGCAGCCCTCCACCCAGGAGTCTCAGTCTCCCACTTCCAGGCCTGAGGGTGACGCCATCCCAAACCTGGTTCTTTGATCTTCACCCAAGCCCGTGGTCCCCATCATTGTAGGTCAGTGTAGGTCAATCACAGGTCAATCAATATAGGTCAATCACTTGCCAAAAGTTAAGTTGGAGAGTTAGGGGCTGTATTTTTATTGAGAAGCCCGGTGCTCAGTGGTATGTGGAGGCGTTTGGCCAACTCTGAGAGCTGACTGAAGCTCTGCCTTGCTTCTAGGAGAGCCAGCCCATGGCATCCCTCCCACCCAGCAGGACGGTCCAGGAACAGTGATGTGACCACAGCTGCATAAGGGCCTGCGATGCCACAAACAGCTCTTAGTGATCTGGAAAGTGTCCCCTGGGCCTCTCTGCAGACCCAAAAGCATCTGGGAGACCCTTGGGAAGGCAAGGAACCTGCCAGGGACCACACGGAGTCAGGAGGTCTAAGTGGTACCAGCACAGACAGGCGAGGACCACGGATGGACCATACACACTCACCTCTGTGAACCCCTTAGGATGTAGACTCACCCCCAGGGCAAGAGGTCACCCTAAATTAACTGGGTTACATTTCTATCATTTGGAATGAAGCCTTCAAGGGGGTCCCTGGCACACCCCTAGGTAGTGGCCTGAGATTTGCAGAGACAGACCTCCAAGTTCTATCTCAAAATGACCCCTGCATATTCAGCAGCATGAGAAATGTAGTCATCTCTGTAAAAGCCAATGGCCATGGGGGAAGGGTTTCCAGCAGCAGTGGAAAAAGCTAGGTCAAGATTTAAAACTAACCGGCAAAACCAATTGGAAACAGCAGGGGAATTTGCTGTGAGCGTTGGTTTCAAGTGCACCCCGTCCATAATTACTCGTTGCAGAAGTCACGAATCTCCTGCCAAAATAGGGCCTCCCTTCACTGATGAAGCCCTGTTCACACCACTCCCTCTTTGCTCTGCAAAAAGTGAATTCACTCAAAAAAGAAATTAGAAAAATAATTGATATAATAAGCATAACCTTGAAAATACTTCTGCCAGAATTTAAGAGCAGAAGTGAAAGGAGGCCCAAAATAAAAGCATCGTGCTAGAAATTGAAAAAACCTAAATTAGTTCTAAGCATTAGCTGCACCCACTTCTCCACCAGCTCCCTGAAGGTGAACAGGAGCAATCCCCGCTGCATGGCCCAGAAAGCAGGACCAACTCTGCTTCAGAGAGCATGGTCCTCCAATCTCAGCTGCCACAGATGGAGAGAAAGGACCAGCTGGTCCTGTTTCGTTTGTACAGACGGGGAAACTGAGGCTTGTAGGTGTAACAGTCCTCTTTCCAGGACACAATAAAATGGAAAGTCCTCACCAATCTTAAAATTAACTGTGATCATGTTGCTTTGGCAGGCAACATATGAGTGGAACTGATGCCTCACTATGGGCAGAAGCTCTAAAGCGTCTCTGTACAACTCGCTGTGCTCCCTTTCTGCTGCCTCAGTGAAGATGGAAGTCCAAATCTAGGTGATTCTCCATCAGCCTGAGTTTCTGAGCCTCCAGGGGAAACAGAGCCCTCCCGCTGACCAGTGTTGACAAGTAGCAAAAGCCAAAATTAAACCTTTGTTGTATTTAAGCCACTGCACGTGGGGGCTGTTTGTCACTGCAGCACAACCTATCTTATCCTGACTGAGGCACCCTTTTGGGGTAAAGACACTGACTCACTACTCCGGCCTTTCTTTATCAAGTTCACCATGGCTGGATCTTAGCTATCATGACATCCCATGCCTAGCACATAGTTGTGCTCAGAAGACTTTTATTGAATGAATGAATGAACAAAGACTCAATGGATAACCAATTAGGTTACGGTAGTAAGGACCTACTGTATAGCACAGGAAACTATACTTAGTAATTTGTAATATTTGTAAGGGGAAAGAATCTATAAAGTAATAGATAAATATATGTATAATTGAATCACTTTGCCGTACACCTAAAACAAAAACAACATTGTAAACCAGTTATACTTCAATTTTAAAAAAACACTCAGTAGATAAGGAGCCAACAAGATGATGTAAACTGACATTTCCTGAATCAGGGAGACAAATCTGACGCATGTACGGAAAATGATGGTTCGTGCTCTGGATGAACATGGCACACAGGCTTTAAATTCTAACCAAAGGTAGAGGTGGTGTGCCTGCGTGGTTAGTCATGTCCAATTCTTTGAGACCACATGGACTATAGCCCACCAGACTCCTCTGTCCATGGGATTTCACAGGCAAGAATACTGGAGTGGATTGTCATTTCCTCCTCCAGGGGATCTTCCCCACCCAGGGATCTTGCATCTGCTGCGATGGCAGGTGAATTCTTTACCACTGCACCACCGGGGAGCCCAAATTGCAACCAAAACTCCACCTAATTAATGATTAACGATTGCCTTCTAAAGGGAAGGCAAGGAGATCCAGAGTGCCTAGGGAACTCACCCAAGGCCACAGCTGGTGTCTGAGCAGCCAGCCCAACTCCAGAGCCAAGCCTGGGTCCTCTGCCTGCCTGGGCACTCACCCTCCAGGGCATGAGTCCCCTGCTGGCTCGCCTGTCCCTCTCCATCAAACCCACACAAGCAAAAGCTCAAAGATGAAGTGAGCAAAAATGTGTCAAATGTCAACCCCAAGTCAGCCTTCAGATGACAGTTTTGTTTTTGTTTTTGTTTTTTTGAGAACATGGGACCTGCAGAAGTTAGGGAGTCTCCAAGTCAAGAAGAACACTGAGCTGGCTCTCAGGAGTGTTCATCCTCTCTGGCCCTGGCTCCATTCCTCCCACTGGTTCAGCAGACATACTGGACAGAGTCGGCCCTAGGACCCGTTCCAGCTCTCAAGTTCTCCAGTTCCTGTGAACATACTCTGACTGATGCAGGAAAGAAAGTCAAACTCTTTTAAGAAAATCACTAAAGCCCTGAAATTACGTGGAAGCCTTTTGAGATCCCTGCAAGAAAGGCATTTGTTAAATCCCCTCTATTATTTCCAAAGGATATTTCCTATTATTATTATTTACCAAAGGAATTTCTGGACAGAGTTTAAGTGCCCCAGAGCCTGCAAAATAATCATCTCTTCAAACATAACAAAAGGGTCTGAATATTCTTGGCTGATGACTTTTTCTTTGAAACATGTTCTCTGCTGAACAAAGAATTTTCTTTGTGTTTTTTTTTCCCCCAATTTGTCTAAGTTTAAGTGAAACACACATGCAAAACCTCGTTATGATTACTAACCTAGAAAAAATTTTACATCAGCAAATAGCCTAAGAATACATTCTTCATATTGGTGATTCTCGTTTCAAACATGATCAGTGTCACCCACAGCCCTGGGGACTGGCTATCAGGAACAAGACAAAAACTGCATCTGTTTTTTTATATTTATTTATTTATTTGGCTGTGCCAGATCTTAGTTGCAGCATATGGGATCTATTTCCTTGACCAGGGATCAAACTCCAGTCCTTGAATTGGAAGCACCAAGTCTTAACTACTGGACCACCAGGCAAGTTCTGGTATTTATTTACTAAAAACTGTCAGGCAAGCTCTGTCCCGAGACTTTCCCAAGCACTAGTTCATTTAAACTCTTGCGTGAGAGGGAGAGACTGAGACCAGAAGGTGTTTAGTCAGTGCTGGCCTGAGATGACGCAGTTGGTTGGAGATGGAATTGGGATTTGAACGTGGGTCTACACCGACCCTCAAGTCCTTGCTCTTAGCCATCCCACCACGTTCTCTACCAGGCACAGCTTTGTTCAACCCTCACCCCAAGTCCACAAGGCAAGTTTCTGAGCCCCGCTGTACAAACAAGAGCTCTGAGGACGAGCTGGATCCAGTCCTTGGCGGAAGGACACACAGAGAGGCCGCGGCTGAAGCCAGGATTCTAATCAGCCTGTCAAACCAGGAAGCCCTTTGCCCGCTTCCACACTGCTTCCGGGGGATGTAGGCATTAAGGCGCCTGATCCCCTGGTTCGGTCCTACCTTGTAGTCCAAGGCGCTGCTCTTGCCAGCTCCCCAGGTTTCCCAGTCTTAAGGAAATGAAAGAACAGAGGCTTCCTTGCGGTGCCAGTGAGCATGCGTGGCCAAAGCACAGATTCCACCTCTGAAGCCAGAGTGGAAGGACTGGCATCTGGGGGGCTTCCTAGTGATGCTTCTTGTCCAGAGACAGGGGCCCAGGCAGTTGTTCCACTACGGGCATCTGTTTGCAAAGGTTCATAACCCAACTCATAAAAATGTGCAGCGAGTTGCAACTTGGCACTGGCTTCCTCAGACTGGGAGAGAAGCTAAGGTTTGCAAAATATGGTTCAAATAATCTCATTCCCCCTCCCCCTCCTCTTTTTTTTTTTTTTTTTCCCTTCTTTAGTTTTAAGAGTGTAAGAAACGTAGAAGTTTTGTGGTTTCGCACTGGTCTTTTTATGGTTCGAAAAACTCCAAAACACAGTTGATTAGAAAAATGCCTCTGCATAGTGCTGCGCACTGTGCAGGCATTTTCAATGAAGCATGCCATCCGGTGCCGAGACTTTGGGGACTTGGATGTTCTTCGTTAAAGAAAAGGTTTTGTTCTCAAACAAAAGAGAGATCCTGACTCAACAACTGTTTGCATCTTGACCTCTGCACTCAAATCTCAATCTGCTCACAAAAAGCAACTTGATACAAGGCAATAAAGACGGACCTTGGCTGCAGTCAGAAGGACCTGGCGGCTGGCTCTGCCTCCTTGACTCCAGGACTCTGGGAATCCTAGAACTCTCTGAGGATCCCTGATGTTCCCCACCCATTTAATGAGCACAGTAAGTTCCACCTGTAGGGTTGTTCAGAGACTTGAAAGAGAAAAGATATGTTAGGCACAGAGTCACTCATTTCTTCCAGAAACAATTGTCGAGTACAGTCAATCCTCTACCTGTGACCAAGTTTCATTCCAAGCGTGCATTCATAAGTCCAGTTTGTTTTTAAGTCCAACAAAGTTAGCCTCAGTACCCAACTAACAAGGCTTCCCAGGTGGCACAGTGGTAAAGAACCCACCTGTCAATGCAGGAGATGTGAGAGATGCAAATTCGATCCCTGGGTTCGATCCCCTGGAGGAGGGCATGGCAACCCACTCCAAGATTCTTGCCTGGAGAAGCCCATGGACAGAGGAGCCTGGCGGGCTACAGTTCATAAGGTTGCAAAGAGTCTGACATGACTGATGTGACTTAGCGCACATGCATGCACCAAAGTAACACAATTGGCTATATAGTACTGATTGTAATAGGGTTATAATACTTTTCACACAAATGATATATACATTAAAAATGCAAAAAATAAAAATTAAAAAATGGAATTTTACAGTGCAGTTCCTTGAAAAGTCCAGTGTACAACAGTTGGCATACATGGGCTGGCATGCATGTTTGCATCTTTGAAAGTTCACAACTTGAAGGCTTGTATGTAGGGGACTTATTGTGCCTACAAAATGCCAGACTTTATTCTCAGTACTGGAAAACCAACAGTCAAGCAAAGCAGACCCCATCCCTGCCCTGGAAGAGTTCACACTCGTTGGGGAGAGACCATAAATGAGTAAAGACATAAATGAGATCATGTTTGATGACAAAGCCTTGAATATCAGGGTAACGGAGGAGAGAATGACTGGGGGAGGGGCTTGGCTGCCTTGGCAAGAGACATCAGTGAGGAGCTAGCACTTGAGCTGAGGCTGAATGGTTTGAAGGAAGTAGCCATGAAAAGATGGCTGGGGCAAAGGTCTGCAAGTATGAAGGCCCTGGGGCAGTTGAGAAGACCAAGCTAGAGCACATGAACTCTTGGAGAATGGAGGATATAAGACAGCAGGGGAATGTGGGGGTGGATCAAAGGATGCCTTAAAGGCCATGATAAAGGTTGTATTGGGCTTCGTTCTAGGTTCAGTGGGAAGCCATTGGTGGTTGAAGCTGAAACTCCAATACTTTGGCCACCTGATGCAAACAGCCAACTCATTGGAAAAGAGCCTGATGCTGGGAAAGATTGAGGGCAGGAGGAGAAGAGGGTGATAGAGGATGAGATGGTTGAATGATATCACCAACTTAATGGATGTAAGTCTGAGCAAACTCTGGGAGATAGATAGTGAGCGATAGGGAAGCCTGGCATGCTGCAGTCCATAGGGTTGCAAAGAGTTGGGCACAACTGAGCAACTGAACAACAGCAGCTGCTGCTGCTGCTGCTAAGTCACTTCAGTCGTGTCCGACTCTGTGTGATCCCATAGACGGCAGCCCACCAGGCTTCCCCGTCCCTGGGATTCTCCAGGCAAGAACACTGGAGTGGGTTGCCATTTCCTTCTCCAATGCATGAAAGAGAAAAAGTGAAAGTGAAGTCGCTCAGTCTGTCCGACTGTTAGCGACTCCATGGACTGCAGCCCACCAGGCTACTCGGTCCGTTGGATTTTCCAGGCAAGAGTACTGGGGTGGGGTGCCATTGCCTTCCCCGGAACAACAGCAGCAAAGCAGTGGAATTACAGGATTCACCTGTGTCCTGACTCTGCTAGATGAAGGCAGGATAATGGCAAGATAAGCTGGAAAAGAGACCAGTTAAGAGAATTTCTCAGTCTAGCAAAAGATGATGGACTATCACGACAGCAGTGGGGGTGGAGAAGCCATTTGAATTTGGGGATACAGCTGGGAGGTGGGGCCATGAACCAGATGGTACCCAGAGACGAGAGCCCAGAGGTGGCCAACCTTCAGGAGCTGTGTAAAGGAGTATTCTGGAAGTGTTGCAAAGAAAGAGTATCGGGAAGAAGGGAGTAGTTAGTTGAGCTGAGTAAGTGGAGGGCACCATTGGGTTTGACCAGATGGCGGTCACATTGGTCACCTTAACACAGAGCCTTTCTATGTGGCAAATGCAGGCAACTGTCTCCATGAGTTGCATAAAACACACAAGGTTTTTTCTTTTTTAATCCCTCTTTTAGGAATGGAAACTGAGCCCCTCATACCTTCCATTGGTAGCAAACTTTACAGTTCAGAAACAGATTTACATTTGTTGTCTCCTTTCTGGTGACTTAGGTGGCTCTCATGTTAATAAAAAATATACATAATAATTGATGCCCAGTCAATATGGCAGACTGACCAGACCCTGAATGACTGTCCACCCCACGCACCCCCAGTACAAACCAATAAAAATGTTGGATACAATGTAACATCAAATTATTTCAACACAAAGCCAATTTCAAAAGCAAGGAAAGAAAAATCTCCAGGAATTCAAAATGAAGATAAAACTCAAACCAGAGTAGTTGATAAAACCTGAAGACAAACAACTTACAGGATATCAGTGTTGGATTGTAGGAGCTGAAGTCTAGGGGAAGAAAGTACTCTTCAGGCTTAAGTGAGGCAGAGTCTGTGTCTGACCCTCTTCCTAAAGCCAGGAGCCATGAAGCATGGATCACCCGTGAAACTCCAAGCTAAAACATTATTATAAAATCCATCCAGAGCTGATAAAACCCACAGGACCCCAACAAAGAGGCACATGTGAAACTACCAGAAGGGGTACCTCTAAAACTCAAGAGAACAAGGCTCCTATGGAAAGCTGCCCCATTAAAGATGAGCTCATGGTAAAAATTACAATCCACAGCAGCAAGAAAAATCTGCCCTGAGGTCTAGTACAATCAAAAGACATAGCAAAATAGAGAAATTCACCCCAAGAACTAGAAATAAAAAGTTGAAACTTTAAGCATATGTAAAATCTTCAAAGAGAGATAGGAAGCTGCTGCTGCTGCTGCTGCTAAGTCACTTCAGTTGTGTCCAACTCTGTGCGACCCCATAGATGGCAGCCCACCAGGCTCCGCCGTCCTTGGGATTCTCCAGGCAAGAACAGTGGAGTGGGTTGCCATTTCCTTCTCCAATGCAGGAAAGTGAAAAGTGAAAGTGAAGTCCCTCAGTTGTGTCTGACTCTTTGTGACGCCATGGACTGCAGCCCACCAGGCTCCTCCATCCATGGGATTTTCCAGGCAAGAGTACTGGAGTGGGGTGTCACTGCCTTCAACAAAGCTGCATGGAAAAGTAAAAGGACACCTGAAAAGAACTAGAGATGCTAAAAATGAAACGTATAATGAACAAAATCGAAAAGTTCAATGTCTGTGTGTGTCTGTGTGTTCAGTCCTAAGTCACGTCCGACTCTTTGTGACCCCTTGGACTGCAGCATGCCAGGCTCTTTTGTTCTTCACCATCTCCCAGGGTTTGCTCAAATTCATGTGTACTGAGTCGGTGATATCATTCAACCATCTCATTCTCTGTCACCCCCTTCTCCTCTTGCCCTCAATTTTTCCCAGCATCAGGGTCTTTTCCAATGAGTCGGCTCTTCACATCAGGTGGCTCTTCATATTCCAATGAATATTCAGGACTCATTTCCTTTAGGATGGACTGATTGGATCTCCTTGCAGTCCAAGGGACTCTCAAAAGTCTTCTCCAGCAACACAGTTTAAAAGCATCACTTCTTCAGCTATACTCCAATTTTAAATCAAAAAAAGAAATCCCCAGAAAAGAGAGACCTAGGATCCTGCCACACACACAGGGGCTCTACCCCCAAGCCCTCCACACAGACCACCGCGAGGAGCGTCTAATAGCAGGTTGTAGCTGATGCGCTCAGTTAGCCACTTGGCTTGAAAAATAAATCAAAAGCTTTTGCTACCAGAACAGCCACAGTGGCCAAACCCCCTTTGAGGTTTCAGGGCTGCACATGCTGAGGTTTCCAGTCCTGGGAACCTGCGTGTTTGCATCTCCAGAGGGAGGGCCCTCCAGAAGCAGGGGTTAAACCTGCTGCAATCTGCTGACATGTGGCTCTGGAGTCCCCAGCTGGCCATCACTGCCCTGAGAGGCCCCGAACCTGACTCAGTGGGTCTGGCAGGGAGACCATACTGGCAGATTTGGGAAAATCCTGGGGCATCACTCTGCTACATCACTGCCCTCCCTAAACCTCAGTTTCCTTATCGACAAAAGAAGGATGATACAAACCCCTTCCCCAAGCCCCGGGTTACTCTGACTTTTTAAAATGACATACATACAATTGCTGACTTACAATGTTTATACCATCTTATCGCGGCATCACTGGGTTCTTCCTGGAGCCGGGCACAGGCAGAGCTGTCTTCCAGCATCACTCCATGCAATCACTTAGCTGTATGGGTGGGCATTTTTATTACTCCCGTTTCATAAACACTGAGGCTCAGAGAGATTAACTGTGGGTGCGTAGTTAGAACCAGGGCTTAAACCTCAGCACTGAGTGTGTGCAAGTCTCTGATTGACAGAGGTTGCAAGAAGCAGCCGTGGACACACCCAGGGGCCCCGCCTTGCTCTTGACCTTGACCTCACCTTGTCTCCTTGTGTTCCAGCGGCCCTGGGCTCTTGCCTGAATGTCCCCAAACACCTTCATTCTGAGGCACACCAGAAGCGTGGGCTCCAAGACAGTGAGACCCCAAATCCAACGTGCCCAGGCCTGTCAAGGAAGAAGCATGAAAATGTATTAAGCAGAGTGGGAATGGATTTTTATGATTCCACCAAATGTCTGATAGTGGGAACATCGCCCACGACAAGTATGTATCAGCTCGAGAGAGAAGCAGGGAGCGTTTCAGGACACGCTGTGCTTGCGGCCTGGTGGTGGCAGCTTCTGGGTGGATGACAAAGCGGCCCAAAGGCCTCCTGCTGTCTCCTCAGAGGCTCCAAGGGAGCAGGGCCTTTGCCTAAGCATCGTCTGCATGTCCTCTCCCTCCCCTCCACCTGCCCATTCCTGCTGCCCTTCACCCCACCCATTGTACAGAGGAGGAAACTGAGGCTTAGAGTGGTGCTGTGACCAGGAGCCCACAGTTAACAAGCGAGGAAGCCAGGACTTGGCTCAGACCTAAGCTCCAGGCTCACGTCCCTCACCCCCCCACCCTCACTGCCCCCACAAGGCCTGGGAACCAGGGAACACCTAGGGAATTGATCCCAGCTGGGGGGTTGGGGCAAGCTGGCTTGAACTGGGCTCCCTGGAGCTACAGCCACTCTGCCACATGCAGGCTGTGTGGTCCTGAGCAGGCATCAGCTTCAGACCTCAGTGCCCACAACTGTAAGGGGTCCATGAGCTCCTGGGGGGGTCAAGTGCAGCTGCGGCCTTGACTCTGCTCGGCAGCCTGCAAGAAACCTCGGACTTCAATCTGTGTCTGCAGAGCGTGCGCCCAGGCCAGGAGCTATGTTAAGCCCTCCGCGAGCATTAGCTCATGTTCTTTGCCTTGATGGTGATGATTCGTCTCACCCACACAACAGTTCTGGGAGATCGCCAGGGGAGCAGAGCCACCTCCTAAGGACAAACTATTTCCTTGAAATAGTATTTCACTTGTCTGTGAAATTCACCATGTTCAACCTCACCAAGTTCCAAAGGCAAGCAGAAGTGTCTTATGCTGGCACGCTCACAAGCTCGGATGTTCAACACAAGTTAAGATGCCAACTAGAATGCAGGCTCCTAGGAAGAGACGCTTACCTCTCCCTTGGCCTCTTTATCCCCATGGTTTGAGGAAGCCTAGCACATAGCAGGTGCTCAGTAAATATTTCTTGACTGACTGAATGAATGAATGTAATAATCATAATGGACATTTGTATGAATCATTATAGAGCCCATGCCAAGGTGCATTGCCCAGCCACTGTCTTGCTCGATCGTGATGAGAGGTGGTGGTGGTTATGGTCCCTCTTTGAAGATCAGGAAATGAAGACAGAGAGAGCAGCAAATAGGAATCTCCTCACTTTCATGGCAAATCAAACCCTCTCTGCTTATCGGATTCCTTTTCGTCCATCAAGACTGAGGTTACATGTCACCTCCTCCAGGAAGCCGTCCCAACCTTCCCCACAATTCATCTTTTCCTCTCCTATCTCCCAGAGCCTTTCACCAGGCTGCTATTATTTTTCATTAACTNCAGCCCACCAGGCTCCGCCGTCCTTGGGATTCTCCAGGCAAGAACAGTGGAGTGGGTTGCCATTTCCTTCTCCAATGCAGGAAAGTGAAAAGTGAAAGTGAAGTCCCTCAGTTGTGTCTGACTCTTTGTGACGCCATGGACTGCAGCCCACCAGGCTCCTCCATCCATGGGATTTTCCAGGCAAGAGTACTGGAGTGGGGTGTCACTGCCTTCAACAAAGCTGCATGGAAAAGTAAAAGGACACCTGAAAAGAACTAGAGATGCTAAAAATGAAACGTATAATGAACAAAATCGAAAAGTTCAATGTCTGTGTGTGTCTGTGTGTTCAGTCCTAAGTCACGTCCGACTCTTTGTGACCCCTTGGACTGCAGCATGCCAGGCTCTTTTGTTCTTCACCATCTCCCAGGGTTTGCTCAAATTCATGTGTACTGAGTCGGTGATATCATTCAACCATCTCATTCTCTGTCACCCCCTTCTCCTCTTGCCCTCAATCTTTCCCAGCATCAGGGTCTTTTCCAATGAGTCGGCTCTTCACATCAGGTGGCTCTTCATATTCCAATGAATATTCAGGACTCATTTCCTTTAGGATGGACTGATTGGATCTCCTTGCAGTCCAAGGGACTCTCAAAAGTCTTCTCCAGCAACACAGTTTAAAAGCATCACTTCTTCAGCTATACTCCAATTTTAAATCAAAAAAAGAAATCCCCAGAAAAGAGAGACCTAGGATCCTGCCACACACACGGGGGCTCTACCCCCAAGCCCTCCACACAGACCACCGCGAGGAGCGTCTAATAGCAGGTTGTAGCTGATGCGCTCAGTTAGCCACTTGGCTTGAAAAATAAATCAAAAGCTTTTGCTACCAGAACAGCCACAGTGGCCAAACCCCCTTTGAGGTTTCAGGGCTGCACATGCTGAGGTTTCCAGTCCTGGGAACCTGCGTGTTTGCATCTCCAGAGGGAGGGCCCTCCAGAAGCAGGGGTTAAACCTGCTGCAATCTGCTGACATGTGGCTCTGGAGTCCCCAGCTGGCCATCACTGCCCTGAGAGGCCCCGAACCTGACTCAGTGGGTCTGGCAGGGAGACCATACTGGCAGATTTGGGAAAATCCTGGGGCATCACTCTGCTACATCACTGCCCTCCCTAAACCTCAGTTTCCTTATCGACAAAAGAAGGATGATACAAACCCCTTCCCCAAGCCCCGGGTTACTCTGACTTTTTAAAATGACATACATACAATTGCTGACTTACAATGTTTATACCATCTTATCGCGGCATCACTGGGTTCTTCCTGGAGCCGGGCACAGGCAGAGCTGTCTTCCAGCATCACTCCATGCAATCACTTAGCTGTATGGGTGGGCATTTTTATTACTCCCGTTTCATAAACACTGAGGCTCAGAGAGATTAACTGTGGGTGCGTAGTTAGAACCAGGGCTTAAACCTCAGCACTGAGTGTGTGCAAGTCTCTGATTGACAGAGGTTGCAAGAAGCAGCCGTGGACACACCCAGGGGCCCCGTTGCTCTTGACCTTGACCTCACCTTGTCTCCTTGTGTTCCAGCGGCCCTGGGCTCTTGCCTGGATGTCCCCAAACACCTTCATTCTGAGGCACACCAGAAGCGTGGGCTCCAAGACAGTGAGACCCCAAATCCAACGTGCCCAGGCCTGTCAAGGAAGAAGCATGAAAATGTATTAAGCAGAGTGGGAATGGATTTTTATGATTCCACCAAATGTCTGATAGTGGGAACATCGCCCACGACAAGTATGTATCAGCTCGAGAGAGAAGCAGGGAGCGTTTCAGGACACGCTGTGCTTGCGGCCTGGTGGTGGCAGCTTCTGGGTGGATGACAAAGCGGCCCAAAGGCCTCCTGCTGTCTCCTCAGAGGCTCCAAGGGAGCAGGGCCTTTGCCTAAGCATCGTCTGCATGTCCTCTCCCTCCCCTCCACCTGCCCATTCCTGCTGCCCTTCACCCCACCCATTGTACAGAGGAGGAAACTGAGGCTTAGAGTGGTGCTGTGACCAGGAGCCCACAGTTAACAAGCGAGGAAGCCAGGACTTGGCTCAGACCTAAGCTCCAGGCTCACGTCCCTCACCCCCCCACCCTCACTGCCCCCACAAGGCCTGGGAACCAGGGAACACCTAGGGAATTGATCCCAGCTGGGGGGTTGGGGCAAGCTGGCTTGAACTGGGCTCCCTGGAGCTACAGCCACTCTGCCACATGCAGGCTGTGTGGTCCTGAGCAGGCATCAGCTTCAGACCTCAGTGCCCACAACTGTAAGGGGTCCATGAGCTCCTGGGGGGGTCAAGTGCAGCTGCGGCCTTGACTCTGCTCGGCAGCCTGCAAGAAACCTCGGACTTCAATCTGTGTCTGCAGAGCGTGCGCCCAGGCCAGGAGCTATGTTAAGCCCTCCGCGAGCATTAGCTCATGTTCTTTGCCTTGATGGTGATGATTCGTCTCACCCACACAACAGTTCTGGGAGATCGCCAGGGGAGCAGAGCCACCTCCTAAGGACAAACTATTTCCTTGAAATAGTATTTCACTTGTCTGTGAAATTCACCATGTTCAACCTCACCAAGTTCCAAAGGCAAGCAGAAGTGTCTTATGCTGGCACGCTCACAAGCTCGGATGTTCAACACAAGTTAAGATGCCAACTAGAATGCAGGCTCCTAGGAAGAGACGCTTACCTCTCCCTTGGCCTCTTTATCCCCATGGTTTGAGGAAGCCTAGCACATAGCAGGTGCTCAGTAAATATTTCTTGACTGACTGAATGAATGAATGTAATAATCATAATGGACATTTGTATGAATCATTATAGAGCCCATGCCAAGGTGCATTGCCCAGCCACTGTCTTGCTCGATCGTGATGAGAGGTGGTGGTGGTTATGGTCCCTCTTTGAAGATCAGGAAATGAAGACAGAGAGAGCAGCAAATAGGAATCTCCTCACTTTCATGGCAAATCAAACCCTCTCTGCTTATCGGATTCCTTTTCGTCCATCAAGACTGAGGTTACATGTCACCTCCTCCAGGAAGCCGTCCCAACCTTCCCCACAATTCATCTTTTCCTCTCCTATCTCCCAGAGCCTTTCACCAGGCTGCTATTATTTTTCATTAACTCTCAGAAGATACTGGGATTGGCCATGTACATGCCTGTCTCCTCCTAATGACAGCGTCTTTTACTCCTCACAGCTCAGTGCGATTTCCAACACACAGTAGGTGCCCAATCAGTGTGTATCGACTGAAATATGTCCTCAGTAATTTAACTGTGACTGAAGGCAATGTCACCCCACTCCAGTACTCTTGCCTGGAAAATCCTATGGACAGAGGAGCCTGGTAGGCTACAGTCCATGGGGTCGCTAAGAGTCAGATACGACTGAGCGACTTCACTTTCACTTTTCACTTTCATGTATTGGAGAAGGAAATGGCAACCCACTCCAGTGTTCTTGCCTGGAGAATCCCAGGGACGGGGGAGCCTGGTGGGCTGCCTTCTATGGGGTCACACAGAGTTGGACACGACTGAAGCAACTTAGCAGCAGCAGCAGCAACATATCAGAGCTGGAAAGACTTTAAAAGATCCTCCATCATTCCCTCATTTAATATTCTTGCCTGTATTATACAGAGAACCAGCAACAACCCGTGTCTCCTAAGTGCTAACTCATAGCTCTCTCCAACCACCAGACCCCAACTAACACCCAGACTTAACCTCTAGGGCCAATTTCAATGGATCAGTGATGGTTACCCCTGGCTGAAATAGAAAGTGTACCGTGATCAATTAGCAATGTCTGCCACTGATACAGGATGAAAGTGTGGTAGAAGGTTGATTGATAGTTTCCTCAACCCCGATAGAATTCACAGGTGACCCCTCCTGTTGTCAGATTTCCCCTATCCAGCCCTTCTCTCCTATTTTGCCTCTGTTTGTCTCTCTAATTAGTTTGGGGTGTTTCTCGAGGGCAAAGACTGTGTCTGATTAATTTCTGCGCTCCCACTGCCTGCATGTAATACAAGGTCCTCTGTGAGTGTGGGGAGAAAAATAATTAAATTAAACTTGGTCCAACAATCATGAGTCCATAACGTAAGTGGGTGGACATGCAAATGGATAGTGGAGTCTCAGATAACACTCCCCCAAATGTCCTGCTTGCATCAGCCTAGCTTAGATGGGAATAGGAGAGGACCTGGTACCCCAGGACTCTGGATTCAGGCTTCTCACTAGCATCCAGGAATGCTTGCCTGAGCTCCCATTTTAGGGGTGTGGAAAACACACACTCATCTCTCCAGCTGCGGGTTGGCACATTAGCAGAATATCCACAAAATATAGGTTTGGGGAAATCATCCTATAAAATGGAATGAACCATTTTCCAAAATAGAAAATTGCCCAATCGTTAAAGTGCTTTTTTTTTTTTTAACCATTCACATATCCATGGCCTTTATTCCCAACAGCCCTGTTCCTGCTGTGTTATGGAGGGAGGAAAATGTGGATTTATTTGCATTTTATAATATCCCATTCTCTGTGTGAGGCTCACATGCCAAAGATGTGTGAAGAGACATAAATATTGCAGTTCAGTTGTAAAAGCATGGAGATTTGGAATTCTGAACCTCCTGATTTCAATTGTTTACAAATTCTTTCTCTGTCTTGTGATTTGTTCAAGGTACTTAATAAGCAGACAGGTCTATAAAAAGACAGAAGGCACATTGTTTTTCATTAAAGATGACCCTGGGATCTCAATCTTTCAAAAATAGATTCTGCTTTTGCCTTCCCTGGAAGAATGGAAACCTTTAGGTTTTTAGAAGCAAGGAAGGGAAAAATGAAGTGCATAAATTGTACACAAACAACCTCAAACAGAATGAAGTATTTTTTAATTAAGTCTAAGTTATAGTTCCAGAAGGTGCCTCTTGCAGCATCATTCCTGTGAGTATCTAAGAACCACAGAGAGCATGGCATCCCACCCTGGGATACAGACATTGTGTTAGTTGAATGAGATGCTTATAAGGATGAAGTTGGATACAGCCGGGTACCCAGAACCGGGCACTGGTTTCACATCTTCTTGTGATTAGCCTTATCTCGTTGGGGGACATCTGTTTCTATGTTCCCTGTCAGTGTCCTAGATCAAGCATTCAGTCCTTATTCCAAGTCATGTACGAAGCATCTATTCAGGACAAAGCCCTAGGCAGGAATCTAAGGACCCAGAAATGGATGAGATCAATTCTTGCCCTCCCAACACCTACAGCCAAGAACAGTGCCCCCCAAATCCACTGAGTATAACACCCACCAGCAAGGGGCCCACCAGCAGATTGGAGTTGCCTATGGGAGCTGGTGGGAGGTGTGATATGGTGATTTGAAACAAGAAACACATAACAGGTCTTTTTCCCTGCTTCCAGCATCAAGGTCCTAAAACCCTCAGTATTTCCTGAGCGATAAAGGTGTCTTGATACTCATAACAAACCTTTTCAACTTCACCTGAGTTTATGGGAAAGAGGTAACTTTTGGAAAGCACCTAAGGGTGGTTGCCAGGGAAACCAGTACTGTGATTGGAGGGCTGGGATTTTCAGTTCCGCCTGCCTGACCTCAGGGAGGGCTGGAGGTGGGTGAACAACTGGAGATTCACTCGGGAAAGGGCAGCCTTGTAGAGGGCACGGAAGTTCGACATCTCTTCCTGCACCCCTTGCCCTGGTTGGCATGGTTCCTGCGTTATAGCTCTTTCTAATGAACTGGTGATCTAGTAAGTAAAACGTTTCACTAGCTCTGTTTTCCGCTCTAGCAAATCCGTTGAGCTGGTAGTGAAGCGGCTGCAGCGGGGCGGGTAAAGGAGGGCTTGGTGGCGGGGAGGGCTGGGGGGAGTTCACTGAAACCACCCAGAATCGCCAGTCAGAAGCACAGGTGACCACCTAGACTTGTGATTGCTGTCTGAAGTGGAGGTGGGGGGCGGTCTTGCAGGACAGAGCCTTTAACCTGTAGGATCTAACTCTGTCTCCAAGGGGGTAGCACCAGAACTGTGGGACACCCAGCTAGTGTGGGGAGAATTGCTTGCTGGGGAGAAAAAATCCACACGTGGTGACTGTTGATCAGAATCTCCCAGGGTTTAGAGGCCCGGGTGACACATGTCCAAGGAGTCATTCTCTTTCTCAGAAGCCTTCAAAGATCTCTTTGCACACTTGACTGTGAATTTGTTCTAATTCATAGATTCAGTGATCACCATGTGGCAGGCAGCCACTGGATCTCCGTGGATGTTAGCTTATTTAATCACTTAGTCACATCAGGGGTGCGTGCATGCATGCCAAGTCGCTTCAGCCGTGTCTGACTCTTTCCGACCCTATGAACCATAGCCCGCTCGACTCCTCTGTCCACGGGATTCTCCAGTCGAGAACACTGGAGTGGGTCGCCATGCCCTTCTCCAGAGGATCTTTCCAATCCAGGGATCAAACCCGCATCTCTTGCGTCTCCTGCATTGGCAGGTGGGTTCTTTACCACTTGCGCCTCCTGGGAAGCCCAGTCAGATCAAGAGTTTGTTGTTCCGTTGCTCAGTCGTGTCTGACTCTTTGCCACCCCGTGGACTGCAGCCCACCAGGCTTCCCTGGCCTGCAGCATTTCACGGAGCTTGCTCAAACTCGTGTCCACTGAGTCAGTGATGCCATCAAACCATCTCACCCTCTGCCACCCCCTCCTCCTCCTGCCTTCAATCTTTCCTAGCATCAGGGTTTTTCCAATGAGTTGGTTCTTTGTACCAAGTGGTCAAACTATTGGAGCTTCAGCATCAGTCCTTTCAATGAATCTTCAGAGTTGAGTTCCTTTAGGGTTGACTGGTTGGATCTCCTGCTGAAACTCAATGACAAGAGTAAATTCTCAAGATGAGGTGGCAGATAGGGATCTATCCCAGAGCCTCTAGTTACAAACTTGGGGATGCTGTCTCCCTGGAACCACATTCTGCCTTCAGAAATGAATCCTGGGTATCTTTAAATGCCTAGCCGACTCCAGACTTCAGACGGATGAACTTGATGGCAGAGTGTGCATTGGAGGGGATGCCAGCGCCAGGTGAGTGACCCAACTACTTCATCTTACAAAAGAGGAGATGTGGCCCAGGGAGGGAGATGATCTTCCCAAAGGCACCCAGCAGCGGGCCAAGCCTGGAATCCGGGTGTCCCCACGCAGCGCTCTGTGCACAATTCCAGGCCACTTGCGCGTCTCCTGTCCCTTCCTCATCCTCCAGCGACATGCGGGTGCAAATCAAAAACCTTCTCAATGGAGTCGCTGTAAATATTTTCCACTTGGCTTGCAGGTTAGCAAGATTCCTTTTCTGCCTTGCCGTTTTAGACAATTTACGCTTCCATTCTCAAAACAGATTTCTATCCTAATAAAGGCTCTTATTACTATTATCCACCTGTCATTACAAGGCATTAGACAATTACAGAGCACAGACTGACTCTCCCACCACGTACCTGCCCCTCCACTCTTGGCAGGGGGAGGGGCACACCTAAACAGAACATTTCATTAAAAAAATAGAGATGAATCTTTCGTTTTTTTTAAGCACTGCCAAGACTGTTACCTTCGCTTTTGAAAACTTTGTTGTGAAAAGTCACTGGCGTGAGCGCGAGGGGAATAAAAAAGGAGTGTGGGCTAGAAAACCGTCTCCAGCCCCGTTTTGATTGCCAGACGATTGACAAAATAATTTGTACCCGTCGATGCTCATGAAGGGAATTTTTACAATGGATTTGCCAAGCAGATTTTTAATTTTAATCAGTAATGAAAAAATGACAACCCGGATCACAACAAGACATCAGTCGCCGAGCGGGCTTTGCAGTCTCTGTCAGGCAGCCTCCATCAGGGACCCGCACCTCCGTGAACATCAATCACGGGTTTCAAACTCCTGTACATCTACGGGATTTAATTAGACATTTAAGTTCTTTACCCGCAATTTGCAAAACTGTCACTTACCAAAACTGCAAGTCGCTAAAAAATGTTCTGTGTGAGTCCCGGGAGTTTGTTTATTAACAAGCTGGAAATTAACCTTCGGACACCCACTAGGCACCCTCATTCGGCTCCGGCCTTCGACACACAGCTATAGATATTTTCAAAAAGTGATACATTAAAAGTTGATGAGTGTGGTAAAAAGCAGCACCCAACTCTGCCATGGGAAGACAGGGAGAGGAGGAGTCGGTGTGATGGAATGGGACTTATTTTGAGACTTTCTTGGGCTTGATGACTGGCCATGGTACAGAAGAGGGAAAGGCTTTAGAAGCAGGTTTATGTCCTGGCTCCCGTCCGTACCTGCTGTGTGACCTTGAGCCATCACTTGGCCTCTCTGAGCATTTGTTGCCTATACACCTGGAAATAGATAAGCAAAAACATGACTACATAAATAAACACCCCTCGTTAATGAATTGCAACAATTTACATAGAATTGCTGCAGAGTGCCTTGTCCTTTAGTCTCTCAGTTGTGTCCGATTCTTTGTGACCTCACGGTCTGTATCCCACCAGGTTCCTGTCCATAGCATTTCTCAGTCAAGAACACTGAAGTGGGTTGCCGTGCCCTCCTCCAGGGGCTCTTCCTGATCCAGGGATCAAACCCATGTCTCCTGCATTGGCAGGCAGATTCTTTACCACTGAGCCACCAGGGAGGCTCTGTGAAAGGGACAGAAACAAACTTTCATAGGGCTAGGAAGCCCTTGTAGAGTGCCTAAACAGAGGTTAATTCCACCTTGCTTGACGGGTACTTTAAGCTTGTGCAGAGGATTAGGAAATGTCCCACCCATGTGAACAAGGATGTAGACAGGCACTCACGGTTCATGAATGCAAAAGACAGATCAGTGCTGTAACCTCTGCCCTGGCAGGAAGAAGGGCCCCTCACACCTGCCCGGCACAGTGACCTGCTATCACAGGAACACTGACCAGCAGGTGTGACTTGCAAGACATACGGTATATTTACCGTCTGGGGCTTTCACGTTCCCCTTCAAAAGCCCCTAAAGCTGTGTTTGCTTTGAAATCTTTGGGACTTGGAGGTTTTCATTCTGTTTGGTTTTCTGGTCTAAATGTTGCAGAAATACGTCTTCTCGGTATAATTTTTCATTGACAAGTAGGTGACTTGGAAGACGAGGCTCCCAAGGTTTGCTGCGCCTCTTAGCTGGGGTATACCACTCAGGAAATAAGCAGGGCCTTCTCCTTTAAGAGAACCTTGGCTTAGCCGGGCGCATTATTGAAATGAACATAAAAGGTGGATTGTGAAAAACCTATTACTCACAGATAAGAAATGCACCCCAGGCAAAGCTGAGGAGGGTAAACTTCTTTTCCAGCTGAAGTTTCTTTCAAGTAATGGTCCCTCCCTGCCCCCGAGAGTGGTGGGATGGGGAATTATGGCGCCTGCAAAGGGCCCTTCTCACCTTGCCCAACTGTCCGCAGTAAGACAGGCCCCAGTGTTAAATCAGTTCCCTAGTCAAAATGGCAACATGGATTTTGCAGTTTCACCCGTGCTGAAATTACCTGTCCTCACCTGGCTGAATCCCCACCGCCTTCCTGCAGGAGACGGACCAAGCGCTGTCTCATTACCTACTAACCATCCTTCCATTCTCGTCTTCTAGGTGACCACAAGGCCCTTTCCCCTCCCCTCCCTCCTGTCCAGTCTGTGCTGCAGACTCAAAGAACCCAAATCTCAGGATGCAAGAGCTGGCAGACTTGGCAAGTCCAGGCTGAGGCTCTCAACCATATTCGGGTGCCAAACTCTGCTGTGTGGCAGTGGCTAGCTATGTGCCTTCTCTGGGCCTTGGCTTCCACAGCTTCTCCTCTGGTTTATGCAGCCACGACCGTGGATGAAAAAATGTGAATTTAGGGGGAAAAAAAAGAAGTTTGAAAATCAGCAGACCTAGGTTTTAATCAACTCTGCCATGAGTTTCTGCCTCTGTGAGTGTGTATACATGTATATACCTGTTTTTGTGCATCCATAGAGCCTGGCCTCATCATGGGCTCTTGACAAACACTGATTGACTATAAGAACAAATGTGGTCCTCTTTTCTGCCACCAACACATGCAGCATCCTCCAGGTAACACCTACTCCGTTTTACAGGGAACCTGGGACCTGGCTTCCCACCCCGATGCTGAACAGGATCTGGGCATCGCTCCTTCCAGACACCTCCTTCCCACCAGAGCCACAGCCTGTGGCCAGGAGCACAGCAGAGGTGCAGAGCAGCTGGTCCCATCTCAGTGAAAGCAGGCGCAGGGTCCACACCCACAAAGGTGCCCCTGGGCAGCACCACCCTGGGTGACCTCCCTGGTGCTGTGGGAACAGTGGCTGGGCAGAGCGATGCCAGCCCTCCGTGGGCCGGGGCGGGCCGGGGTAGCAGGTTCATGCACTTCAGATGTGTGTGTGTGAGCGCCCTTCATAATAGGGCTTTGTCCCGGCCCCAGTGAGCCAGCGTCTACAGAGCTCAAGGAGGCCAAAGGCGTCAGCCCATGTACACAATGCCACCTTTCAGCTCTGGGAGGTTCGGTCCAGAGCCCGGAAATGCAAGGGCATCCAGGGAGGAGCAAGGCAGGTCCTAGGAGGCCACCTGCCAACTCCTATCCCTGGGGCTGGAGGAGCGCCAAGAAGTCAACACTTCCCCCCTGGCCATCTGCAAAGAAGAATGTCATGTGGACCATGAGGAAGAAGGAGGAAATCTCTATCCATTGGGTGCTTGCTGTATACCAAGCACTGTGCCAGGCACTTGAAATTCTTTATCTCACCTCTGGGAGGGTGCGTTACCATACCCATTATACAGTTGGGTAGACTGAGGTTCTGAGTAGTAAAGTGACCTGCTCACAGTCCCCAAGAACCCAGGTGTCTCTTCCTCCAAGGCATGTGCTCTTTCCCCTCTGCCTTGTAGAATCTCCCTCCTCCAAACATCCACCTACCTCTCTCAGCTCTGCTGGAACAGACCCAGCTGGGTGGAATGGCATTTGGATCCCTGAGCACCCCCCAGCCCACTCCCCGCAGCTTCAACCTCGCTCAGCTTCTTGCTCCACCTGGGTCATTCTGAGCACGGGGATCTGGCTACAAATCGTTCTTTCACTGGCCACCCACCAGCTGCCCTGCGATACCCTCTCTTCTCCCAGGATGGGCAGGAAAGGCATCAGAACATGGCCTGTCCCCAAGGCTCTGTAGCTCACCCTTCACCAGCTGGGTTGTGGCTCCAGGGGCAAACACTCGGTGCTTTCCCCAGACCAACTGAGGACCGGCTGGACTCCCTGCCAGGGAGAACTGTGTTCACCGCCCCCTC
This sequence comes from Oreotragus oreotragus, assembly GCA_006410675.1. Classification (NCBI taxonomy): domain Eukaryota; kingdom Metazoa; phylum Chordata; class Mammalia; order Artiodactyla; family Bovidae; genus Oreotragus; species Oreotragus oreotragus. Next base: position 42,168 of record SJYX01024596.1, read on the forward strand.
CTCTCCCATGGGCCACGTCTCAGCATCCAGAGACGGTGAGAGGGGTGAGAAGACCTGCCCAAGGCCATTGAGGCTGTAATCAGGGACAGCAGTGTGAACTCTGAAACACTGGTCCAGTGTTCAAGCTCACCATCCACACCAGGCATTTCTCCATCTCCATGTGCACTTGGCAGGGCATCCAAAATGAGGTTTGTTTTTGTAAAAGCCTGGGGACTAGAGCTAGAGAGTCTTTGCCAACAGAAGGCAAGTGAGGAGACCAGCAGTGGAAGAGTGGGGAGGTAACTTGAGTGTTAGAAGCAGAAAGAACTGGGCTCGAGGGACAGCTCCACCACTTCCAAGCTGTGTGACCTGGGGGGAATTCCTTAACCTCTCTGAGCTTCAGTTTCATCATCTGTATTTGGGGCAAAGCATCTTCATCATCAGCCTACCTCGCCTACCTCATAAGTATGTTGTATGCTCTTGGCACAAGACATGCTCGAAGAAAATTTTCTGTAAATGTTACTATTGACCGTCTTTATCATCACCCTCATGCTTTAAAGGCTGAGCTGTTTCTTGTTGTCTGGAGAACCTAGACAACTGGGTCCCCTTTCCTTTATCTAGAGAATGAAAATAAGACTCTCTACCATGGAAGGATGCAATAAGATAACGTGCATTAATGTTTTGTGTGACACCCAAAGAGAATCATACCATCTGCTCTCTGATCAGTTCAGTTCAATTGACTCTTTGCCACCCCATGGACTGCAGCACGCCAGGCTTCCCTGTCCATCACCAATTCCCAGAGTTTGCCCAAACTCATGTCCATTGAGTCAGCGACACCATCCAACCATCTCTGTCGTCCCCTTCTCCTCCCTCCTTCAATCTTTCCCAGCATCAGGGTCTTTTCAAATGAGTCAGCTCTTCACATCAGGTGGCCAAAGTGTTGGAGTTTCANAAAAAAAAAAAGGGAGGGAGAATCAAAAAGTACAAAAACAAAGCAGACTTTTCCTTCCTTGCCATTACTTCATGTGTTCAGTACCCTCTGTTTCCCTATCACTGATGCTATGCAGTTCTGCTTACAGTCCAGTCTACAGAAGCTAGGTTATATACAGCTTCTTTCATTTTGTTTCTATTCTGATGATGCTAATTCCCAATCAGTTCTAGTTATCACTGAGACTTGCTCATATAAATTATGTTTCATTATTAGCTAACTGCTTTATCTAATTCTTGTTATGAATGCTCTAACTATAGGAGAACTCATTTTCCATATTATTTCTTCAAACTTTTTTCAAATATGTGTACACACATTTTACATAGAAGTTTTGTTTTGTTTTTACCAGAAAAAAAATTAGATCATAATAAACATAGTATTTTAGACATTTTGGTGGGGGAGTTGGGGGGCAGGGTGCTTCCCTGGTGGCTCAGACGGTAAAGAATCTGGCTGCAATGTGGGAGACTTGGGCTCAATCCCTGGGTCCAGAAGATACCCTGGAGAAGGGATGGCTATCCGCTCCAGTATGTTTGCCTGGGAAATTCTACAGATAAAGGAGCCTGGATCCATGGGGTCACAAAGACTCAGACATGACTGAGCAACTAACACTTTCAGACATTTTTTAAACTGAGTGATACTTTCTAAACTCTTTCACACTAAGCAACATGGGTCTTCCTTATTATTTTAATTCATCACATTCTACTTTATCTACAATAAAAGTTTAATGAAACCCTTAGATATTTATGGCCTTTGAACAAATGAACACTTCAAGAATTTGCTTTTCTTTATTAAAAAAGGCCATGCTAGTCTTTTCAGTATCTTTACAATGTTAGCATATAAACTATTAAAATGAGTGTGAGTCTGTTATCATTTAAAGACAGACACAAAGATCAGTAAAGGCTGGGATTTCTATAGGCCAAAGCAACCGTAGGAGGTATTGCCTTTGCTGAGGCTATAACAAATCCAGAAGTAACTGAAGGCTACACAAGGTTTCAGATCCACCCACTGAAGGGAGAATTTGTGTATAAACTGGCATTCTCAGATCTGCTAGAAATCAAATCATTTCCTTGGATGGGGATTTCATTCTATTCTATTAAAGGTTTTTTTTTTTTTTTTTTTTAAGTAAAGAGAGAGCCAGCGTGTTAAGAAGGAAGAGGTATGCAAACTAAACTGAGTCACTCTAATTGTTCAAGACACTAGCAGTCCAGTAGGGAAATATATAGACATAAGACATACTCAAATAAGTATGATGCAAAGAAGACTTCTAAGTAAGACAAAATAAAAGTGTTCTAAGAAACATAGACAGCATATTACAAAGCAGAAACATTGCTTTGTTGGCCAGGGTCTGTCTAGTCAAAGCTATGGTTTTTCCAGTAGTCATGTATGGATGTTAGAGTTCGACCATAAACAAAGCTGAGCACCAAAGAACTGATGCTTTTGAGCTGTGGTGTTGGAGAAGACTCTTGAGAGTCCTTTGGACTGCAAGGAGATCAAACAAGTCAATCCTAAAGGAATTCAGTTCTGAATATTCATTGGAAGGACTGATGCTGAAGCTGAAACTCCAATACTTTGGCCACCTGATGTGAAGATCTGACTCATTGGAAAAGACCCTGAAGCTGGGAAAGATTGAAGCCAGGAGGAGTAGGGGACCACAGAGGATGAGATGGTTGGATGGCATTACTGACTCAATGGACGTGAGTTTGAGCAAGCTCCGGGAGTTGGTGATGGACAGGGAAGCCTGGCCTGCCGCAGTCCATAGGGTCGCAAAGAGTCGGACATGACTGAGCGACTGAACTGAACTGAAGAAACATAGAAGAGTAGGTTAAATTGGGCTGGGAAAGGTAGCACTGGAGTTGCTTTTATATGAGTCAGTGGGTGGGATTGACATATACACATTATTGATATTATGTATAAAACACACAACCAACAAGAACCTACTATATAGCAAAGGGAACTCTACTCAGCACTCTGTGGCAACCTAAATAGGAAGGAAATCCAAAATAAAGGGGCTATATGTATATGTATAGCTGATTCATTTTTCTGTACAGTAGAAACTAACACATCAGCGCAATTATACTCCAATAAAAAATTTTAAAAAGCCGATGAGTTTGCAGGAGAAGAGAGAAGACAAGAGTTGTTGACATAGGCTTGATTCAAGCTGCTCCAAGCTGTAGAGCCCC
>SJYX01024596.1:54814-70017 GCA_006410675.1 Oreotragus oreotragus
TTGGGGGCAGGAGGAGAAGGGGACGACCCAGGATGAGATGGCTGGATGGCATCACGGACTTGATGGACCTGAGTCTGAGTGAACTCCGGGAGTTGGTGATGGACAGGGAGGCCTGGCGTGCTGTGATCCATGGGGTCACAAAGAGTCGGACACGACTGAGCGACTGAACTGAACTGAACTGGAATGACTGGAACCTAAGTCTGTTTCCAGGTCGTTTCAACAGGAAATTTGAGACTTCATTATCTGTCTCAATGCGTTCTTTAATCCACGGTTCACTGGTAGTTCCTCGCTACTTTTCTGTTGTCCTCTTCCGTTGTCTTTAACAGCCATGTGGCTTTGAGGCTTTCTGCCCTTCCCAAGCTACAGCTCAGTTTCATCAGCACTCCTGTTTCCTGTTTTGTCCCTGTCTAGGCCGCTTGTTTTGCACCTCAAGCTCCTTCCCCTTCCTCTTCAGAGACTACCAGCAACATTTCCAGCAGGGACGGGCAATGCCACCAGCTTCTCCTGCTGCAGCTTTTCCTCTTCTTTCTCTTTCTTTTTTTAACCTCCTTTGAACCTTCCTAAGCTTCCTGTAATGACTACATCTCTGTTTCAGCTATTTCAGTACTCCTATGGCTTTAGATCTTGATCCGGATTCATGTCTTCTAGCTGAAACCATCCAAACAAGTAGTTTGAGGTTTTTGCTGGAAGGTAATTTGCATTTGTTTACATGGCCAGCAACTCCTAATTTAGATGTCAAGAGATTTCTGGAGGGGAGGAGTGACCTCCCAGATTACCTTTCTCTTGTTACCACTGAGCTGTGTTATTAGTAGGGATGGGCTGTTTTCTTCTATGACTCAACTTCGCTTCTTGTAATTCTAAATAATTACTGCTAAATCAGGAGAATTAGGAGAGTCTTTCAGTAGGGTTAACGAAGAGTTAACAAAGATCAACCATAGATACAGCTGTATTCCTATGACTTGACATACTACATCAATATGAATGATCGCATACACACATATAAACACACATTATTCCTTTATAGTCTTCTGGCATCTTTTCTGCAAGGAAGATACGAATTCAAATGAATATGAACAAAATAACTCAGCTGCCATGGCAAATGATAGATGATGTCTTCTGCTCCTTTTCTTTTTCTTTCATTCTTTTTTTAAATTTTATTTTTGGTCATCACTGGTTAGTAAAGTTGCTCAGTCGTGTCTGACTCTTTGTGACCCCATGGACTGTAGCCTACCAGGCTCCTCCCTCCATGGGATTCTCCAGGCAAGAGTACTGGAGTGGGGTGCTATTCCCTTCTCCAGGGGATCTTCCCAACCCAGGGATCGAACCCGGGTCTCCTGCATTCCAGGCAGACATTTTAACCTCTGAGCCACCTGGGAGGCTCAGTATCACTGGTTAGGTAAAGAGCAAAAAAAGCCCAAAATATTTCTGAAGCTACTGTCAAATGATTGAGCTTTTAGATGTGTATTCATTCATTCGACAAATTTACCGAGCACCTACTATGCTACAAGTGCTCACAACCTGTGTGTGTGTACTAAGTTGCTTCAGTCGTGTTCAACACTTTGCAACCCTATGAACGGTAGCCCACCAGGCTTCTCTATCCTTGGGGTTTCTCCAGGCAAGAATACTGGAGTGGGTTGTCATGCCCTCCTCCAGGACTCACAACACAACTATTTACAAAACAGATCACATGCCATCCAGAACCTTGTGTTCAGTTGTATATTTATCTTTCAGGATCAGCCATCCTGCTCATTTGATCAAAATCCAATGTGGTTTAAGATTCCATGGGGCAGAGGGTTGAGGCAAGAGCAGAGATGGAGTCTATCACATGACCCATCGTGTGGTTTCCTAACAGGCCAAATGCAACACAGACTGGGGTATTGCTCACTCTTCCTTCCTGTTTCTGTCGATCAGAACTCACAGAGACACATGAGCAGCTAGATAATTCATTTCCTACCAACCTTAGACCTCTGCTGTGTTTCTTATTATTCTCACTAAGAGAGGGGGCCATTCTCTTACCTAACAATATTTCTGCCCCACATCCTGACAACCCAGAGTAGAACTCTTATCTTGTATTGCTTGCTTTTTTCCAGGAGGCAAGATAGTTTCTTCTTTTTTTCTCAGCCATGCCTCACAGCATGTGGGAATCTTAGTTCCTCAATCAGGAATCGAACCAGTGCCCCCTACATTGGAAGCCTGGAATCTTAACCACTGGACCACCAGGGAAATCCCATGAGGCAAGATAGCTTCTTAGAGGGACTTTCTCTTGCTTTGTAATATCACTGTTCAGACTGACTGAGATGTTTACTGAAAATGCTACCTGTTAAAAGTCACCACAAGCTTCTTAACTGAATCCCCACTTTAGTCATTTTGTGTTTTTGGTTTATAAGCTGAAAAAAGTAAGCGAGTGTTTGCTATTCACGTCTTTTGCTCATTTATGTGAGTATGTTTTTGAAGCATACCTGTAGATACAAAGGACTTTCCATGTCTTTTTTACTACTATCTTGTTTGTGTAGAGTGAGGAAGTAGAAGTGAGTGTATTTGCCCTTTGTTTATAGATAGTTGTAAGTATTTCTAAAGATCTGCTATTTTCTAAGAAGTCTTACTGTTCTTGTTTTCAACTAACAAATATGGGAAAATAAAGATTGTGGGAGTAGAAAATGAATGCTTGCAATGTTTGTCATTTTTTAAACCCTAGCTCTGTGGCTCTTGACTTTTTCTATGATGACTTCACCTAAAAGCTAAGGCCAAGCCAGAGCCCTTGTAAACAAGTGACAAGGGACGTGATAGCTCATAATGAATGCAATCTAGGCGCTCTGTGGCATATTGTGTGAATGAAAAGTAAAAGGCTAATTTTGAACACAAAGGAAATGAATAAAGCCTCTTGCCACTAAGAATTAAGAGAAGACTATAAGAAGGCAGAAATGTTCTGTGCAGCTGGAGCTATATCCTCCCCTCGATTGGCCAACATACCATATGGTAAAGAAGTCTGGATCTCACCCAAGCAGCTCGTATTCAGTTCTCCATTTGGGTAAGATTTGGGAGGAGATAGAGAAACAGCAAAGACACTGCCTGGATGCACGTCCTGCCTCTACCACTTGTTTGCTATGTGTTTTCTTTAATAACCTGAGCCCAGAAAAATACTACTTGCCTCATAGGGTTGCTTTAAGATTTAAATGAGATAATCTACATAAAGCATACAGCTTAGCTAGCACTTAGTCATCAGCATGAAATATTATTGTGATGATGATAATGATGATGATTCTGGGTGTCCAAGGAGATGCCTGGCTGAGTGTATCTGGTGTGACTCAATAGGTTACTGGAAGTCAGGAGTCTGACATATGAACCAGGCAACAAGCTTCAAAATGTGGTTAGAGAACTGAAGGGGTAAGTTGGCAGAGTTATTAAGAAGGACATGGGGCAATGCCTATAAAATCAAAAGGGATAAGGAGACCTTTTGTCTCCTATGGGATAAAGTATATGACCTGGTCTAGATCCAACTACGCAAGGGCCTGGACCTCAGCAGAAAAGACATTGAATCCAACCAGCCTGGTCAAGGTCAAATGGGGCAAAGCTTTTTGCTTTTCTGTTTGTTTGTCTGGTTTCAAAGATTCCTGAAGAGGAATTTCATGGTTTTCACTCTTCTAAGGTCTGACTTCTGTACAACGGAAGGAAAAATAGTACTCTAGTAATCCTCTCTAAAGCCATGCATATGCATAATTAAATAAGGAGACCCTGTGTAGGATGATAGGAATATCTCACCCTACTGGATCATGAAGAAGAGAAATTTCTTTCTAATGATGGGAACCTGTTACAGTTACATAAGCCATAAAATATATTTCTATAAAATAAGCCATCAATTTGAGAATACCACTACCTAGAGTTTTTATGATTACCAAACTGGCAATTGAAAAATGTAAAGTTGACAAGACTCAAGAAATAGCTATGGAGGGTCTATTTTGCGCATTATTACATAAAGACAGAATCATGCTATTCTGTTGCTTCATGCATAGATTTGCATTGCCTGGTCAATTTGTAACTAATTCCTTCAATCTTTATGAAAAATAATGACCCAGAATTCCTATGGGAAATACAGTAGCATATATTCATAAATTCATAGGATTTTAAAGCTAGAAGGATTCTCAGAAGAGAATAATAGGCTTGCTTCAAAATGTTGCTTCAGGTCCCAAAGAGGTTTTGAAATTTTAAAATAGTATTTTGAAACCATCTTATAAACAAAATTATTTAGTCAAATATATCAGCTGGCTCACCGGAAACCCACCTACAATAAGAATTTATTCATCCCAGCATTGTCAATTTTAGGAAGCGCAAAATAGAAATTCAGATAACATAAATGATGGATTCAAGGTGAATGGTATGAATCATTCATTACAGGGAGATGACAATCAGTAAGACATCTAAATGAAGAAGGAAATGGCAACCCACTCCAGCATTCTTGCCTGGAGAATCCCATGGACAGAGGACCCTGGTGGGCTACAGTCCTTAGGGTCACAAGCGTCAGACACGACTTAGCAACTAAATGACGACAAAGACATCTAAAAGAAATAACAGCNGTAAGACATCTAAATGAAGAAGGAAATGGCAACCCACTCCAGCATTCTTGCCTGGAGAATCCCATGGACAGAGGACCCTGGTGGGCTACAGTCCTTAGGGTCACAAGCGTCAGACACGACTTAGCAACTAAATGACGACAAAGACATCTAAAAGAAATAACAGCCAACATTTGACTGGTTTGATTATTTCTGTTTCCAGCTGAAAAATATTTTCTAAATTCTGCCCAGCTCCTCTTGAGGTAGACAAATGTTAAAATAGAAAGAAGTGGTCATGTGCTTTTGTTCGGTATGGGCTCATGGGGAAAGCCCTATAATATTTTCAGCTGGTTGCTATGGAGCCAGCCAACAGTGACCTCAGCTAATAGATTTGGGCTGACATTGTTGTGGGATGGTAGGACAGTGGCAATGAATAGACAAGTAAGTATTGGAATTGTACAGCAGAGGGAAAGTAAGGCAGGAGAATGCTGGCAAAGTTCACCAGTGTGAACACAAGTGCACAAGAACACAAAATCACAAAGTGCACACAAGAATGGTCTAGTTTTCAAATGTCACAATGGAAATGCAAATCCTGATGAACGAGATATGCACATTGCTTACCCATGAACCTTACCACAGGTAAATATCCCAAGGGGAGCAATTTACATGTACAGTGTAGCCAGGGCACTAGGGGAAGCTGGTTTAACTGTCTGAAGCAACTCTGAAAACCCATGTTCCAGGCTCATTGGATTTCTTGAGTTGTTGCATATCCACTGTAGAACTTCTGAAAATAGAGTTTCAATTGGAAAGGGTTAAAGAACTAGCTGACCTCACTTTGTTTAAACGGGCAATGAAGTCACAGTGACAAGCATCGTTAGCTATTCTCTTCTATGGCTGTGGACAGTCCTGGTTTTGCTTTTTTTTTCCTGTTCAGGGCTTCCTGCTTGGTGTTTGTCTAAGCAGGGAGGAAAGTCATGGTTCAAACTCTGTGACAACAGATTGCAAGCTAAGGCTTTTCTACGCTTTGTTTAATTTTCCTGAAATGTCCTTTTTTCCAGAAATGATTTATTGGTGACCCAGAATGCTTTACTTCTTACTCAGCACTCCCCTGGGGATGTAGTTAAAACACCACTTAGCTGTAATTTTGTAATTCTCCTGGGTGGGGAAGTGGCGGGTGGTGGCACTGAAACCAAAGCCCAGATTTGAGCAACTGCGGGCTGTTGACTTTAGGCTAGTCTTTCATGAAGGGAACCCTCAAAACACCACGGCCATTTAGCAAACAGTGTGCATTTCATCTAAGCCTGGCTGGCTTTGTGCTTGCCTTTCTTCAGGCTAGAATGATCCTAACCAGCAATGTCTTTGTGTCATGATGCAGAAAGTTGGCAAGTACACATGAGGAGAATGCTGGAGTCTAACTTCTGAGTGGGGGAGGGAAAGAGAGTGAGAAGTAGGCTCTACACAATGGCTAGTGGTTTTCTCTTCTGATGTTTTCTTTTTTCTTTTTTCAACAGAAATCAATCATTGTGCATTGTCTTTTGGTAAGGGAATACAGCATATTATTTTTGAGTAAAATCTGAGATTTCTTTTGGTGGTAAAGTATTGATATATAGAAAATAGAAGCTCTCTGTACCTGATTTCTTTGCTTTCATTTAAATATCTCCTAAAGGCCTTCTTCTAAGAGAAAGAAAATGACATAATAGGCCTCTAAAAATGAAACTGTTTTAATGATAGAAATGTTCGCTATCAAATCTACTGAAATTATTAGGATATGTTACCAGTGTTTTTAGGCTTTTTCATCTATAGTGAACTACTCTTCTAGTTCTTCCCTTCTCAAAATGTCTTTCCCTTCTTCCCAGAAGAACCTCAATTTTGCTTTCCTCTTATCTAGCCATGTACCTGGAAGATATTGATCCTAGCGCAAGAGAGAAGTCTGATCAGTCTAAGCAATGCAACCCTCTGTCGGGCAACCAACCAGGAAATGGACATGTGATTCAATTCTGGCCAATAAGGTGTAAGCAGAAGTTTGCTGAAGGATTTTGAGAAGTTATCCTTTGCTATTCAGAGAATCACAGTTATCCATCCTTTTCCTCCTTGCGCAGAAGCAAGGCAGCACATAGTCCCAGTAGTATAGTCATCCTACATCCAACAAGGGAACAAAATTGACGTCAAAGCTGCGAATGGTCCTTATGACATCATTGAGCCAGTAGATCGATCAATATACTTCCTTGTTGTTTAAGCCATTTCAGTCCAGTCTATACTACCACAGTGGAAGGCATTTTTTAACACAGAGTGAATCTACCTGCCAAGCCTCATCCTGTACATCTCTTAGTGTTTTACCCTCTCCTCTTCTTTCCCTCGCTCCTTTTCACATATGAACCCCAACCTTTGCTCTAATTCACATTACCCCTCTCTGACACTCCCTTCCTTGCCTTCTGTGCCTCTGCTCTCTGCTCCTCTCCCTTTTGCCCTTCCTCCCACCAGTGGTACCCACAGCTGCGTATTAATCTTGTTAGTCCACGGCCAGGATCAAAAGAGTAGGATTGCCACCAGGTATCACTCTGAAACAGGGGGAGTTTTCCTCCTTTTTCCTCCTTGCACTTTGTCTCTCAATACCTCTCGCCTCCCAGCAGTTTCCTCCCCTGCTCCACACTGACCTTTACTACCTGTGATACAGTCTGACGTTTTTCTATTCTGTTGCTACACTTGTAAAGACAATTTGTCTCTGCTTGCCAAATTGACTTCATGGGCAGGTTGTGACCATCCCAAACAGGGCCTTAAAGCAGAAATTAACGGGCAATATGACAATCGCACATGGAAGTTTTTGAGGGGAGTCACGGTCTTACTCAAACTTTAATAATACGGCAGCCAACACCAACTGGAGGGGTTCAGTTTGTGTGAGTTTCTGTACTTTTTTTTCTGAAAAAACAAAGAGTGAGAGAGTGAATACTGACAACTGACACAATCCTAGTAATGTGAGGATCTCTTTCTGAAGCACAAAAGTGTTTAACAAACACCATCACAATTATTTCCGAAAGTTAGAAGTTTTTTCTTCAAGAGCTGTTGATGTTCCAGAGTGAACTTATTGATTGGATTTTTATGCTTAACTTTTTAGGACTTATTAAATACATTGGTTTGATCTTTCATTTGCTGGCTTTGCTCCTTCTTTAAAAGAGCTGGAAATTTGACAACAGCAGTTTATCTGTAAGCACCATTTTTATACTATTGGATTGTGTCCAAAATATGTTAGCTTTCCTGTTGATAACTAGTCATTATCAGCTGTAACCATTCTTACAGCCTGTACCCGACAAAGGCTGCATGTATAGAGTCATAGAATGCTTGAAGATCACATTATATCCTGGAAAGCCCTGTTTATAAACTCTGAAGTGCTATGTAAATATAAAATATGATTATAAATTTTTAAAAGTAAAAAACTCTCTTTGCTTAAGAAATTGCTCATGATTTTTTATCTTTCTGTTAATGGTACCAAGTCCTATGAATTTTCCCCCACAACTCTAATACACACACACATACACACACACTTGAATTTTAAGTCTATATTCAAAACAGGGCAGGCTGCTTAATTATCCACAAGCCTCAAGCCCTCCCTTACAGAATATATTAGAAATTAAGTCTTCTTCTTCAATGTCTATTTATATTTATGGGCTTCCCTGGTGGCTCAGATGGTAAAGAATCTGCCAGCAATTCAGGAGACCTGGGTTCAGTCCCTGGGTCAGTAAGATCCCCTGGAGAAGGGATTGGCTTTCCTTCCAGGATTCTTGTCTGGAGAATTTCATGGACAGAAAAGCCTGGCGAGCTATAATCCATGGGGTTGAAAAAAGTTGGACAAGTGTGATATACTCATTATTAATTGTTAAATGATGTGACAAGGTTAATAGCTGATAAGGTTTTGGAGACAGAAAGGCTCCACATTCACATTTACTTCTTACTAACTCCGTGAACTTGGGTGAGTTACTTAACCTTCTGAGGTCTGGCATTTCTCATCTGTAAATTAGTGATAATATAAATCCTTTCACAAGAATGTTATAAGATTGAGGTTATCTCTGCCCATTAAATTAATTTCATGATTCACTAGTGGATCATGACCACCGAAAACACAGCCTTAATTCACAGCATAAACTCTGATCTTTAGAATCAGAGTCACACAGCAGATTGGTGGCATGCAGACATGTGTGTGTATGGGGTGTGTGTGTGTAAAGCACTTGGCACAGTAACGATACCTAGCAAAAGTTCAGTAAATGGTGGCTCAAGAAATTATATTTTTAACAGTAGTAACTAGTGACAATTGTGACATTTTAATCTCATAGCCCTTTTACTGTAAGAAATGAGGAAATCTAGAATATGATACATCTTGCTTTCTCTTTAGTGTTAAGAGTCCTCTCCACTTCTCCCCAAATACCCAAGTGTACAACTAAGGATGTATATCATGGCCATGATACTTTGAAGAATACTGCAATACACATTTCCAACTCTTTGAGGTGTGTGTGTCTGTGTTTGAGTGAGGAGGGACAGGGTGCTGGTTTCAATCTTCTTGCTAAAGGAACTTCCTTAAAAATAAATATGCTGAAAAGTAATGACAGGAAACTTTACCAAATCAAAAAAGAGAATGTCAGGAAGTACAGGATGTGAGGTTGTTTTCATTTCCTTCAGTGCTATTCTTATTAATCATATATATTTACATCTTTAAAAAGCTGAAAAAGTTCATGTCTTAAGACCCAGTTTATAAAATAAAAAGGCTGTGATGAAAAAAAAAAAGGAGCTAGTTTAATCCTTTCTGTATTATAAATAGCTTTTTAGTCTCTGATCCTATGTTACTGGACTTCTGCAGAGGTACCTGTCACAGTCATTCTCATTCATTTACAAAACTGTTGCATTCTCAGGCACTTCATGCCAACATGGAAAGAGCATAAAAGCACAGCAATAAGAGGCAGAAATTGAGAAGAAAGGGTTTTTTCTTTTTCCCCTTAAATTGTAACCATTACACAGGGGCCTGGACACAGCGACAGATGCTCAAAACCAAATCCCCCTTCTCCCTAAGAATCAAGGCTACAGGGACTTCCCCGATGGTTCAGTGGTTGAGGCTTTGTATTTACAACACAGGGGGTGCAGGTTTGATCCCTGGTCAGGGAACTAAGACCCCACATGCCTCAGGGCATGGCCAAAAATAAAGTAATCTTTTAAAAAGAATCAAACCTACAGTAATGTTAGTACTTTCAACGCTCGAGCAGCCATGTGCCAGAGGAACATTCTGTGTTTTTTCACTTAAGAGAAAAATGAGCATGTTGCCTGCACATTTTTGTCCATGAGCTGGAGACCTGCATCCTGTGGTCTAATGACCAAGGAGTACCTTTGCCCTCACTCACTGTAGTCCTCTGTTTTGCTGAAGAAACAGATACGAAGGTTGTGAGTAGGCTTATCTTTATTGCTCTCTTTGACTTAGTAACACCTTGGTACTCAAAGCATAAAGTTCAGTCTATCTTTTGAAAAATTATGACCTCAGTCAAATGGTTTAAGAAGACATCATTTAGCTCCATGGAGAGAGTTTATATTTGAGAGACTGAAAGTTTCTTGCTAGCAAAAGCAGCCTCTCCTTTACTTCTTGATAAAATTCCTTTTGAAAGTGTATGGAGGGGATATATTTACATGTACCCAGCATCCCTTGCTCTGGACAAATAACTTTCTCCCTTCTTTCTCAATTCTAGTGCATGCTAGGTCGCTTCAGTCATGTCCAACTCTTTGTGACCCTATGGACTGCAGCCCTTTGGGTTCCTCTGTCCATGGGATCCTCCAGGCAAGAATACTGGAGTGGGTTGCCATGTCCCCCTCCAGAGGGGTTGCCAATCACTGTAACTCACTCCCACATAGAACATAGATCTGATCGATCCTAAAATTTTCTTTTCCTGCAATGAAGATATGATGCAAAGTTCGATCAATATGCTTACTTTCTCCTGGAATGCCAAACTAGACCAGAGGTCCCAGAGCCACCAGCTGCCAACTTCACCACCCACGGAGGAGGTGGCGAAGGCCTTGCCACAGAGGGAGAGGATGACAGAGAGAGAAGAGTCAGAAGAAAAAGGGAAGGATAGAACAGCAAGGAAGGGGAGGGGAAAAGGGGAGGACAAGAAGAAGAGGGAGAAAGAAAAGAAATTTAATCTAATCTCAATGGAGCTATGACTGAGCTATGTGATTCTTGAACTTTCTAGATATTCACATCAACAAAGTCCTTCTCTGTTCACGCCAGTTTAAATGAGGAATCTACACCTGAGAGAGTCCTGCCTAATACAGTAGCTGATGTTCTGTCATTCATTCATTCAACAGAGGTCTATCGTGTGCTTCCTATATGCCAGACACTGAATGGTAAGGGGTGGGCGCACATGGTCCTTGCCCTCACAGAGCTTATATCCTGACTGAGGAAATAAACACTACACACACATACATTCATTCTATTTGAATATTTATATTCACTTTTTCATTTTGTGGAAGAAATAGCATTGGAGGAGAATGAGTTGAAAATCTCCAGTATTGTTAGAATAATACTTAAAATGACATGCATGGATTGTGGTTTGGGGACACCGATGAGGCAGCTTGGAGAAAACTTCATTCATAGTCCAGAGACCAGGAGTCTCATCCTAGCTTGAGCAAACCCTGCAAGAGCTTGCCTCATCAGCAAAGAAGCAATAACTGTCTTTATTCCCCAAGGGTTATAATGAAAATCAAATGAGAAAATACAGCTGATGCACATTTGAAGAGAAGAGTGCGTTAAAATCCAGCGTGCACAGGATAGAAGGCAAACAGGACAAATTGGGGTATCTCTTGGGAAGCCTGGATGTTGTCCCGTCATCTGGACATTAAGCTGGAAAAATCTGTGAAGGTTAATGGCCCTGCAATGGTTACTATTAGCATTGTTTGTGTACTGAAGGCCATGTAACACATCTTTATTTATTCATTCTAGCCTTTGATGTGTTGTTGCTTATGTTTTAGTTAATAATGTTCTGAGGAGACAGCTCTGAATAATGTTTAATAAAATAATGGGTTTTTTGAAGCCACTTAAGGTATTTTTACTTTTCATTTCCCAGATGGCTTTTGTGTTCTCCTTACAAGACACTTTGGGTTATTTTTAAAAGAAATGGCAAAAGCAAAATAGCAAAGAAGGAGTCATCACTATTTCTCTAACTTTTGAGTTAACTTTTAAAAATCCAGTTACAAAAGTAATACACTAGACTGTGAAAAATTCGAACAACATAGACGAACATAAAGTGAAAAGTCCTCTTCGCACCCACCCTATTCTCCTTGCCCAGAGGGAACTAATCTTAACAGTTGACTCTGAATTCTTTTACAACTTTATCTGCATAGCCAGCTGACTCTTGAAAGTTGAGTAGCTGTCCCTTGGCAAACAAAAGGGAGATTATTTCTACAAATGGAGGAATAACATGGGTGTGCACTGTCATGGGTGTGATGGACTCCCAGTCCATGTGCATACAGTTCTTTCCTAAAGTAAGTAGTCCCTTCAAAAACTAAAAATAGAGTTATACCATAGTTAGTTAGTTCAGTCTCTCAGTCTTGTCTGACTCTTTGCAACACTATGAATCGCAGCACGCCAGGCCTCCCTGTCCATCGCCATCTCCCGGAGTTCAGTCAGACTCACGTCCATCGAGTCCGTGATGCCATCCAGCCATCTCATCCTCTGTCGTCCCCTTCTCCTCCTGCCCCCAATCCCTCCCAGCATCAGAGTCTTTTCCAATGAGTCAACTCTTCGCGTGAGGTGGCCAAAGTACTGGAGCTTCAGCTTTAGCATCATTCCTTCCAAAGAAACCCCAGGGCTGATCTCCTTCAGAATGGACTGGTTGGATCTCCTTGCAGTCCAAGGGACTCTCAAGAGTCTTCTCCAACACCACAGTTCAAAAGCATCAATTCTTCGGCGCTCAGCCTTCTTCACAGTCCAACTCTCACATCCATACATGACCACAAGAAAAACCATAGCCTTGACTAGACGGACCTTAGTCAGCATAATAATATCTCTGCTTTTGAATATGCTATCTAGGTTGATCATAGCTTTTCTTCCAAGGAGTAAGCGTCTTTTAACTTCATGGCTGCAGTCACCATCTGCAGTGATTTTGGAGCCCAAATATGATCCAGCAATTGCACTCTCAGGCATATATATCCAGGGAAAATTCTAATTATAAAATATACATGCACCCCAATGTTCATAGCCACACTATTTACCATAGCCAATTATGGAAGAAACTTAAACATCCAGCAACAGATGAATGGATAAAGAAGATATGGTACATATATGCAATGGAATATTACTCATCCATAAAAAAGAATGAGATAATACGTCATTTTCGGCCACATGGATGGACCTAGAGTTGATCATACTAAGTGAAGTCAGTCTGACAGAGAAAAGCAAATATCGTATGACATCACTAGTAATGTGGAATGTGAAATGTGGCAGAAATGAACTCATTTACAAAATAGGAGTAGACTCATAGATAGCAAACTTATGGTTATCAAAGGGAAAAGAAGGGGAGGGATGAATTAGGAAACTGGGATTAACACATACACTGTGCTGCCATGCTTACTCACTCAGTTGTGTCCGACTCTTTGCAACACTGGGTACTACAGCCCGCCAAGCTCCTCTGTCCATGGTGTTTCTCCAGGCAAGAATACTGGAGTCAGTTGCCATGCCCTACTCCAGGGAGTCTTTCCAACCCAGGGATTGAGCCCTGATCTCCCACATTGCAGGTGGATTCTTTACTGACCAAGCCATCAGGGAAACTCCACATAGGCATTACTGTATATAAAATAGATAAGCAACAATAACCTACTATATAGCACAGGGAACTATACTCAGCATTTTGAAATGACCTATAAGGGAAACGAATCTGAAAAAGTATATATATCTGAATCACTTTGCTGTATACTTGAAATGAACACAACATTGTAAATTAACTATACTTCAATTCAAAAATAACTTAGATATAATTTGATGTGAGGTCACCTTGGTTATCAGGCAAAATATTCCAGTGTATTTATTTGAGTGACTCTCAGAAATTCATGGGTCCAAACAAGCATCCCAGGAGTATGTTATTCAGTAAAAACTGGGGCTGAGGGGTGAATTTGTGTCTTGGCTACTTCCTGCTCTTTGACATTGGTCCTTGCCCTCTGCAGCTCGACGCTATGCTCTAGGCAAGCTCAGTGGTCATCTCCACTAACCACAGGCTGTCCACGCATCCATCCACAGCAGTGTCCTGGCAGAGTTCTAAATGTCTGTATGGTATTCTAACTTACATGTACATAGACATCTGGAGCTACCCCAGTGGTAAAGAATTACAAGCGGTAAAGAATCTGCCTGTAATATAGGAGCCGCAGGAGCCACAGTTCCATCCCTGGGTCAGGAAGATCCCCTGAAGGAGGGCATGGCAACCCACTCTTGCCTGGAGATTCCCAGGGACAGAGGAGCCTGGCAGGCAAAGAGCTGGACATGATTGAAATGGCTTAGCACAGCTCCAGTGTCTAAGGGAGGCGACGGTTGAAGGGTTTAAAAAGAGCAGTGGCAGGAATCAGATTTTCCTTTGAAAAAATATCTCTGATGTCATCAGGGACAGTGGGGTGGAGGGGAACAAGGCTGGAGGCAGTGAGACAAGTTAGGAGATTGTGGAAATAGTCCAGAGAGAGTCGTTGTAGACCCAGCACCTTAATTTTCTGTATTTGAAGGAATTTCCATTCTTTTTGTCCTAGACTTGGATTATAGACTAATCTCCTACCGTAAAAGACAAAAAGTCTAGCCTTCCTTGTAGTTGAAAAGCTTCCCAGGTGGCACAGTGGTAAAGAATCCGCCTGTGATGCAGGAGACACAAGTTCAGGAAGATTGCCTGGAGGAGGAAATGGCAAGCCACTGGTACAATTCTTGCCTGGGAAATCCCGTGGACGGAGGAGCCTGGGGGGGTACAGCCCATGGGGTCACAAAGAGTCATACATGACTGAGCAACTGAGCATACAATGCTCTTGTAGCTGAAGGTAAGACTGAGGCAATAATTCATCCTCGCAGTGCTGGTTGCACCAGTGGCAACAGTGATGGTGGCAGAAGGGAAGCTGTCCGGGGGCCACTGGTGGTGGCAGAGCGCCTTTGCCACAGGGGCTCAGTGTGATGGTGTTTGTGGCTGCCTGAGCTCTCTTTGTTCCTGCCCATTTTCCATGCCTGTTTTCATATCTCTGAGCAATTGCCACTCAATTTTTAAAATAATCCTCAAGGAGGTTAGGAAGATGGTATGATTCTCATTAAGATGAAACTGGAAAGATAGATGATTTGTTTCAGAGCAAAAACTGAATCAAAGTCTTTACAATGGGGCCCAATACTCTCCTCACTACACCTTTGCTTATCAAACTTGGCGGCTCATAGTCCCTGGCTCAGTTAGAACTGGACATGGAACAACAGACTGGTTCCAAATAGGAAAAGGAGTACGTCAAGGCTGTAAATTGTCACCCTGCTTATTTAACTTTTTTTTTTTTTATTTCCAAACTTTTTCTTTTCTTTTTCTTTTTTTTTTTTCTTTTCTTTTTTACTTTATTTTACTTTACAGTACTGTATTGGTTTTGGCATACATTGACATGAATCCGTCATGGGTGTACATGAAC
>SJYX01024596.1:74785-104208 GCA_006410675.1 Oreotragus oreotragus
ACCTAGAGGGGTGGGATGGGGTGGGAAGTGGGAGGGAGGTTCAAGATGTGGGGGGACATGTATATACCTGTGGCTGATTCACTCTGATGCATGGCAGAAACCAACACAACATCGTAAAGCAATTATTCTCCAATTAAAAATAGGTGAAAATTTAAAAACTATATGTTCTCATGATGGCTAGCAGTTCAGGCGACTGAGAAGAAAGAACTTATTGATAGATGGGCTTCTAGGTGCTAAAGTGGCACCCAAACTAAATACATAAAAAGCTTTCCCTTTGTGTTCCCCAAAATGTAAGGTACAGTGGATTACAAGCACCAAGGAAACACAGACTGTAGTTCAACTCACAAATCAAAAATCTATGAAGAGATTCACTAGCTGTGTTGTACTATGTAAGTGACACAGTTTTTATTAAATTGTAGTTTCAATTGAGTTGTAGTCTGGAAGTACCCTTATACTAAGCATCCGAAATATAATTACTCTCTGAATATTAGAGGATTACCTTGTCATGGAGTAATGACACTGACTTACAGCAATCATGGCATCAAGAATTTCAGAACATAGAGCACTGCATTATAAAAAGAAATCTGGCCCAAGAGCAGTTTATTTAACTTAATCCGAGTTGTGAAAATGTTTAAAAATCAAAGCAGAGTAGAAGAGTAAAGAGTTAATGAATGAAATTAATCTATATAAACAGACAATAACTTATTGAAAAATGGAAGAGAATACAAACGCAAGCCCCAAAAGACACGATACTTAGGAATAAATATAAGAAGAAATATGTGGACTTCCCTGGTGATCTAGTGGTTAAGAATCCACCTTCAGTGCACGGGGCATGGTTCGATATCTGGTCCCGGAAGATGCACATTGCCAAGGAGCAACTAAGCGCGGGCACCACAGCTACTGAGCCTGCACCCTCGAAACTTCACACCAAAACTAGAGTGTAGCTTCCTCTCAGCGCAACTGGGGAAAAATCTCAAAGAAGACCCAGCACAGCCAAAAATAAATAAACAAAAAAAGAAATGTTTAAGACCTAAGTGAAGAAAAATTTAAAACACTACTGCATGGTTAATCAATTATACTCAATAGAAAATAGAAAATTTTTATAAAAAAGCCACTACTGCATGAAGTTGAAGATGACTTTGGACAAATGAAAGAATTCTATTTGGAAAGACATCCAGGATATATTATTAAGTGAAATAAACAAGGAACAGAACAGTATGTAAAGAATCTTACTTATCACATAAAAAACAATAAGAACTTACATTTCAATTTACTTCTGTATAAAGAAACTCTGAAAAGAGTCACAGAAATGTACCAATGGAGGATGTGGAAAATGTATGAACAGGAGACAAGAGTGGAAGAGAGGATTTTTTAATATCCATTGTAGAGCGCGTCCTCATTTAGCTTTACAACTATATAGCATTCCACTCTATGTTTGTACTGTAGTTTGTTTTAATCAGACTTCTGTTGATATCTAAATTGTTTTCAGTCATTTGCTATTACAATCAAATCTGCAATTAATCATTTGAATGATTACCTTAAAAAAATTTTTTTAAACCCAAATAAAACTTTCAGATGAAAAAAAATCCAGAAAGAGAAAGCAAACACGTTCCTATGAAAGCTCTGACTTAAATATAAACAGAAAAAAGTAAAATGGTAGGTCTTAGAAGTGGTCACTGCTGCTGCTAAGTCGCTTCAGTCTTGTCTGACTCTGTGCGACCCTGTAGACGGCAGCCCACCAGGCTCCCCCGTCCCTGGGATTCTCCAGGCAAGAACACTGGAGTGGGTTGCCATTTCCTTCTCCAGTGCATGAAAGTGAAAAGTGAAAGTGAAGTTGCTCAGTCATGTCTGACTCTTAGTGACCCCGTGGACTGAAGCCTACCAGGCTCCTCTGCCCATGGGATTTTCCAGGCAAGAGTATTGGAGTGGGGTGCCATTGCCTTCTCGGAGAAGTGGCCAAGTCCAGACTAAATAGCGAGGCATCCTCACTCTCCTCTCCTTTTTCTGCTCCAACCACAGACCACATACCCAAACCACACCAGCTCTCTTGCTATTGATGAAGCAGCATCCCTGGTCATCTTCAGAAAACCTGCTGTGCAGATGAGAAACAAGCCAAGTAATTTCATCCATGCAAGTCAGCACAGGGCTCAAAAGTCAGTCTAGTTCATTAGCTATCATTCTCACCCTGTCTTGCCATGGTGACTATTTTGCTAGACTGGTAGGTGTGGCAAGGTAATTTATTACAATATTAACTTGTGTAGTTTTCCATCCTACATTTGAAGCAGATAGCTCAGGTTTTGCTCTCTTGTCTCAGAGGTGGTTGGTTGTTAAATGAAAAACGGAGCTTCATGATAAAACTGCGTTTATTTGTAGACCCGTCAATTCACAGAAGAGAGTGTAATAAATGTCCTGAATTGATTAAAGAGAAAGAGAAGTGTCTATGACAGTGGCAAGAGGAGAAAAGGGTTAACTTGTTCATCCAGAACAGGGATAGCAGTCAACAGATTTGAAAAGTGCCACCTGCTCCTGGCTCCCAGGCCAGGCCTCAGTTAGGATGGCTGCATGGCCTGGGAGCCCTAGGCATCAGGGTCCCAGCCCTGGTCATATCTATGTTCAGGGGCCCACGAGCAGTTTATCACTGAATTTCAAGGAACCACTGGACAATAAATATATCAGCAGCCATCCAAGATGGACTGGACAGTAGAGTTGTTTCCCCTTTGAATTAGTTAAAAATGCTTTAAGCTGCAAATAATGAAAAATTCGCAATACAGTGACTTAAACAAATTAAATCCTTATTTTTTTTCACTCACAACAAGAAGTTCTGGAGGAAAGTGAGTCCTGGAATTGGTTCAGTGGCTCAGTGATGTTGGGGGCACCAAATCTGCAGTTCTCCTGGCCTATTCATGGTTGAAAGATGGCTGCTCTTATTCCAGACATCACATCCATATTAACTCAGGAGAAAGAGAGGAAGAGGGGATCCTAAGATGTTGCATATATTTTATAAGGAAAGGCAAAGCGTATCATTTGCACCCAGCAGATGTCCCCTTACCTCTCATTGGCCAGTACAATCACTTAACAATTTGTCCACCCTTTGCATCAAGGAAGGTGATCAAAGCAGGAGTTTGGAAATTTCTGTTGGGTTAGACAAAACCACATCCAATTTTCTGAGCATGACATAAGCATCCTTGAGTCCTGTGTGATCAGTGGGAGATGAAACCACAATAATGACAATTTTCCAACCCAGTGGATTAGAATGAATTTTAAAGAAACCAATTAAGAAAAAATAAGTACATTTAAAAAAGAGAAAAACAAGAGGTAAAAGGTGGTAAATTTATTACCTTTTACATGGGCACACACACACACAAAAAGTGGTAGTAGACACTTCATCACAAGCGGTCACCAGATCTTTTCACCGAGGACCTGCAAACTCAGGTGTGCACGTTTGAACACTGGCAATGAACGTAAACCCCGTTTATGAGGGACACTCGACTAAAGGTCAACATTATTTAAACTTAATCACAGAGACTCTAACCTTTGTGATGCAAGTGGCTGGATATGAACTCTTACCAAGTCTCTTAACTGGATAACGCCTATATTTTAAATGTCAGATGAGAGTCTTTCTTTATTAAATGTAATCAGTTTCAGTAAAACCCTATTCTTGCTTGGCAGGTGCCCCATATTTCTAAATTTCTGTTCTGTTCTTGCTCTGTGTCCTTTGGGACTTGATTGTCACTTTGTTTTTAACTGACATTAAACTAGTGAATTCTGTTGTCTCTTAACCAGGTTTCGATCCCTCTTCCCTTTCCCTTCTGCACTGTTTACGTTTTTTCTCCCAGAGCTATTCCCAGGAACATTTGTCTCCTCATCGGCTGTCTTATCCCCCCAGAAATAGCAAAATGATATTGCCTGAAGAATGGCAGCAGAATCTGGGACCAGGCAGACAAGTGACTACTTATTATAGAGATAGACCTTTACCTTCAAGTCATGAAACACAATCTGTCAGCATATGTCTTGCAAACTTAGTATAAGAAAGTCATTTCCCAGTGGTGACCACTTGACAGTTGAGACTCTTATACATATGATCAGGATAGATGAAAATGATGGGGGCCTTTGAATTCTTCCTGAGGAATTGTCTCTATAATGTGAGGGTTTGCTCCATATCATGATTGCATTGCTAATACTAACAAGAACTACTTACAAGGGGGTTGAAGTTTCTGAGATAAAAGGTGTAACATAAATAGAATGAATCCATTTGGGGAGATTGAATGTGAACACAAGGAATATTACATATGCCATCAAAGCACTGTGAACTTATCCTCACAGTTATGTAGCTAAGGACAATGCTTTCCTCCATAAGACACAACTTTCCATTTAAAATTTTTAGATACATCCAGTATTTTATTGAACGTGAACAAGTACATTAGTGGAATCATTTAAAAAATCCATTTTATTTGCTTCTCTGTCTTATGGTTAGCTTTGTTTAACTATTTGGAGGCATTTTCATATAACCCCAATTCAACAATAGCTTAAAAAATGAATATACTTGTACAATTANTTTAGATACATCCAGTATTTTATTGAACGTGAACAAGTACATTAGTGGAATCATTTAAAAAATCCATTTTATTTGCTTCTCTGTCTTATGGTTAGCTTTGTTTAACTATTTGGAGGCATTTTCATATAACCCCAATTCAACAATAGCTTAAAAAATGAATATACTTGTACAATTATAAGTTTCCATATCTGCAAAACTATTCAATAACCAAAGGCTGGAAACACCCTGAAAGTTATCAATAAAAAAGACTAGTTAAAGAAATTATGGTGCATCTATCTGAATACTGTGCAGCTGTAAAAAGAAATGAGAAAGGTCTCTATGTGCCAATATGGAAAGAGTTGCAAAACTACATTGTAAAATGAAGTGTAGAATGATATATATTTGTATGTGTGTGTGTATATATATATATTGCTGATTCAGTTCCAGACCACCACAATAAAGTGAATAGTTACATAAAATGAGTTGCATGAATTTTTTTTGGTTTCCCAGTGCATATAAAAGTTATTTTTTACACTACATTATCTTCTATTAAGTGTGCCACAGCATCACATCTAAAAATACAATATGCCTACCTTAATTTAAAAAAACCTTATTGCTAAAACGAAGCCAAAACAATTACAATAGTAGCCTTAAAGATCACTGGGCAGAGATCACCACAACAAATATGATAATAACGAAAAAGTTTGCAATAGTGTAAGAATGGTTCCAAAATCTAACATAGTGAGCAAATTCTGTGGGAGACATGGCACCAATAGATTTGCTCAATGAAGCGTTGCTACAAACCTTTAATTGGCAAAATACACAGTATCTGAAAATTGCAATAAAGCAAAGTGAAATAAAATGAAGTATGTCTGTACATAACATATGTACTGCTATATAGTAAAGTAAAAGATGGGGAGGGGGAATAAAGATTTATATTTACAATGTCCATATTGGTATAAAATAATTCTGGAAGTTTATTTGCTTTAAAAAACATATTAAAAAAAGATTACTTTGTTTATGAAGCAACCTAAATGTCCATCAACAGATGAATGGATAGAGAAGATGTGGTATATATGTACAATAGAATATTAGCCATAAAAAGGAACAAAACTGGGTCCTTTGTAGTGATGTGGATGAACCTAGAGTCTGTCATACAGAGTGAAGTAAGTCAGGAAGAGTAAACAAATATTGTATATTAATGCAGATATATGAAATCTAGTAAATGGTATAGATAAACCTATGTCCAGGGCAGGAATAGGCATGCAGATGTAAAGAACAGTCATGTGGGCAGAGGGTGGGAAGGGGAGGGTGGGTTAAGCTAGGAGATTGCGTGCATGCTAATTCACTTCAGTCATGTCCGACCTAAATGGACTATAGCCCACCAGATTCCTCTGTCCATGGAATTCTATGGTATAGATAAACCTATGTCCAGGGCAGGAATAGGCATGCAGATGTAAAGAACAGTCATGTGGGCAGAGGGTGGGAAGGGGAGGGTGGGTTGAGCTAGGAGATTGCGTGCATGCTAATTCACTTCAGTCATGTCCGACCTAAATGGACTATAGCCCACCAGATTCCTCTGTCCATGGAATTCTCCACGCAAGAATACTGGAATGGGTTGCCATGCTCTTCTCCAGGAGATCTTCCTGACCCAGGGATCAAACTTGTGTCTCTTACATCTCCTGCATTGGCAGGCGGGTTCTTTACCTCTAGCACCCCTTGACATATATACACTACCATGTGTAAAACAAATAGCTAGTGGGAGCCTGCTGTAATGCTAGCACAGGGAGCTCAGCTCAGTGCTCTGTGTTGACCTAGAGGGGTGGGATTCGGGGGTGGAGGTGGGAAAGAGGTCCAGAGACTATATGTATACACATAGCTGATTCACGTTGTGGTACAAGAGAAACTAACAGGACCTCATAAAGAAATTATACTCCAATTAAAAAATAAGTGAACAAATTAAAGCCTGAGAACGAAAAAAAAAAGAGAGAAGAAAATTACATTATTATGGTAGTGTTAGGTCTGGGAATTGGATAAGGGAGAAATAGGAGTGGAAGTAATATTTTACAGTTTACAGCTTTATGTATTATATATATATACATGAAAGAAAGTGAAAGTTAAGTCTTGTCCAACTCTTTGAGACCCCGTGGACTGTAGCCCACCAGGCTCCTCCATTCTTGGGATTTTCCAGGCAAGAATACTGGAATGGGTTACCATTTCCTTCTCCAGGGTCTTCCCAACCCAGAGATCGAATCCAGGTCTCCCACATTGCAGGCAGACGCTTTAATTTTTGAGCCACCAGGGAAGCCCATATATATACATAATGCATTATACATATATGTATGTATACACACACACACATATATACACTGTGAGAATGTATTTTTTCATAAAATCAAGAAAAGAACAAGAAAGTGTTTGGATGCTCTCCTGTTGTCTCAGTGTATTTATATTCTTTAGCCTTCCAAGTGTAAGTGTCATTAATGAGCTCATGAAACTTCCCTTATAGTGGGAATCTTGCCATTCTCCATAGCTTCCATGGCACTGTTAGGACAGATCATTCACCACCATGTCTGATTACTATTTATAGACGTCATTTTTCAGGCTGTTCTCTACTTACCTCCTGCCATGCAGGAGGAGAAGGGGGTGACAGAGGGTGAGATGGTTGGATGGCATCACCAGCTCAGTGGACATGAGTCTGAGCAAACTCCAGGAGATGGTGAAGGACAGGGACGCCTAGAGTGCTGCAGTCCACGGGGTCACAAAGAGTCAGACACAACTTAGTGACTGAACAATAACAAATGCTTGCCCTCACCTCTACATCTTGTACTTTCTCAGTTTCTTGAACAGGTTGCGTTCCCTCCCACAGAGTCCCCTTACCTTGGTTGGGTTCCCTTGCTGTTATTTTCTATCCCTGTACATTCCTTTCCAAACTACCTATCTCACTTGTTACTGCTTGTCACGTTGGTCTTCTCCATCCGAGTCTTGACCAAAAGCTCCATGAGGGGACTGGGCTGTACCGTGTCGTTCACTTTTCTGTCTCTAGGGTTTAATACAGTCCCTAGCAAAGGTTAGCAAATATGCATTGACTGGAAGTGAATGTTATTCCTCCCTTACCAGAGAATGCTTTCCTTATGGGTAAGTTATGCCATCTGTCTACAGCCCACATAAAATAAAGGACAGCAGGCCCCGTGGACACCAGACAGGGGTTCAAGTAAGAGCACTGCTATTCCCTAATTCTGGAATCTTAACCTTTTAACCACTCTGGGCTTTAGAGTTCTCATGTATGGTAAGTTTTTCATTCATTCTGTCATTCAATAATATTTACTGATTATCAGCCATGTGCTAGGCACTGTTCTAGTAACTGTGATATAATGATTTGCAACCCAGAAACGTGTCTGCTGTCTGAGACACACATTCTAACTGGGATAGGCAAGGAGATAGTGGAGAGAGGCGCAAAACACAAATGAATCAAAATTCCAGGAGTGATCAAGGCTACCATAGAGTAACTGAGGGTGACCAATTCAGAGCAGCCAGGGAAGGCCTCTCTGAGGAGATAATATTCGAACTGAGTCTTTGAGCAGATTAAGTGAGATAGCATCTGTCAATACTTTAAAATGATGTCTGGCATATAATAAACTTCAATAAATGATAACTTACTATTAACTCGTCAAAAGAATGAACTGGAAGTTTGAGAAAATATAAACAGGTTGTCTTTAGCTTATAAAATACTATAATCACAACATTTATATGTGGATTTATATGTATTTATATAGTGTTTTTGTGTGTGCATGCTGAGTCAGCATTTATGGCTAAGAGAATCTCCATTTTTTTTTATAAAGTTTGTTTTTATGTGGACCATTTTTAAAGTGTTTATTGAAATTTTTACAGTATTGTTTCTATTTTATGGTTCGGTTTTCTTGGCCCTGAGGCATGTGGGATCTTGGCTCCCTGACCGGGGATGGAACCCATATCCCCTGCATTCGAAGGTAGGGACCTGCAGTGAAACTCCAGAAAAGTCCCCAAGAATCCCCATATCTCCATTTTTTTACTCTGAATAGTTGATGTGCGCCCCCTGCCCCGAGGCAGTACAGTTTTTACCCTGGGAGTGATTTAATTACTCACAGCGCCGACTAACAATGTACTCAGGGAGAAATCACAGAAACACATGTAACGTTGGTTTTTGTAAATGGATTCAGTGTTCTCTGATGGAGATGGTTTAGTCTCTAAGATGTGTCCAGCTCTTGTGACCCCATGGACTGTAGCCTACGAGGCTCCTCTGTCCACGGGATTTGCCAGGCAAGAATACTGGAGTGGGTTGCTATTTCCTTCTCCAGGGAATCTTCCCAACCCAGGGATCAAACCCAGGGATCAAACCCAGGGATCAAACCCAGGTCTCCCGCGTTTCAGGCGGACTCTTCGCTGACTGAGCCACTAGGGAAGCTCTCAGAAGACTCTAAGGGCCCGTGAATCTATGAAGTTTTCTTTTTAAATATTCATTATGTCTGAATAATGTAAGCACCAACTTGTTACAGGTGAGATGATGAAAGAGAATGGTTAGGGGTAAAGTTCTGAGAGATAGACTAAGGATGTGTCCAAACTATTAAAAAAAAAAAAAAATCACTGACCATTCACATCTTCCTGGGGTGGCAGTAAAATTATTGGTGTGTACTGACTGGTGTGTATAAACAAGGTGGGGCTGAGAACCTTCTCTGTGTCAGGCACCACTGGTTTCATCCCGCCAAAACATATGAAGTGAGTAGCATCTTAGGCTGGATTCTCAGAAGCTGATCCCTAGATGTGGAAGCAGGGGTGAAGGTATGATCTCCACGTGAAGTCTACTGGGGCCAGAGGTCGCAGGGAAATTCAAGGGTATGAACTGTGTCCCCATTGGAGATAGGGATTGGGTGGGAACATGTGCAGAAACAGTAAATAAAACTCAGAGAGGGGCTTTCCTGGTGGCCCAGTGGTTAAAACTTTGCCATCCAATGCAGGGAGTGCAGCTTCGAGCCCTGGTCGGGGAGCTCCGATCCCACATGCCTCTAGGCCAAAAAACCAAAACATAAAACAGGAGCAATACTGTAACAAATTCAATAAAGATTGTAAAAACAGTCCACATCAAAAAAAGAAAGCAAGAAAGAAAAGACCTAAGGAATCTGGGCAGAGAACTGACACTTTCCTCTGCCTTATTCATATTCCTAAATTACAGAAGAGGAAATTTGGGAGTGCATGCACTGAGAGAGGTTGGATACTTGTTCAAGGTCACCTGTCTATTAAGTGGCAGAGCTCAGATACAACTTCAGACAAGTTTGAAATCACAATTCATGCTCATTCTCTTCTACCAAATGTTTCCCCCTTTCCTGACCATCCATTAGCCAAATACTCAGAAACATATTCTGTATTTATATAAATAGGCATTCTCACCCAGCTCCCTGAGGCAGAAGGTTATTAGAAATTACCATGAAACATTATATTTTGGAATCTCTAGAGAAGCACTGTCTAATAGAAATAGAATGCAAGTCATGTATATGGTTTAAGATTTGCTGGTAGCCACAATAAAAAAGAAACAAGTGAAATGACATTAATATTATGCTTTATTTAGTCCAGTACATTCATAATATTGCTATTTAATATGTAATCAATATAAAAATATAATAAGACATTTCAAGTTCTTATTCCATACAAAGTTTTTCTGTGTATTTTACACAAAGCTTATCTCAATACAGCTGTGGAATGTCTACTAGAAATATTTGATGTTAATTTAGATTTCATAAAATTGACAATTGAAAAAAGTAGATTCTCATAGCCAAGTTGGTCCAAACATATTTAAAAGTTTTTCATGACAGAATCAAGTACCACTTTTGAATGTAAATCAATTAAAATTAAATGCTAAAAATATTCAGCTCCTCAATCACACCGGGCTTCCCTGGTGGCTCAGATGGTAAAAAAAAAAAAAAAAAAAAAAAAATCTGCCTGCAATGCAGGAGAACAGGATTCGGTCCCTGGGTCAGGAAGATCCCCGGAGAAGGGAATGGCTGCCCACTCCAGGATTCTTGCCTGGAGAATTCCATGGACAGAGGAGCCTGATGGGCTACAGTCCATGGGGTCACAAAGAGCTGGACATAACTGAGCAACTTTCACCTCACTTCAGTCACACTAGCTACATTTCAAATGCCCGGTAGTTTCATATGGCTAGTGGTTACCATACTGAACAGGACAGAAAATTTGTCCTATGAGAAGGTATGAGGTCATGACTCTGTACACCATCAGGAACAGAAACAAATATTGTGTTTATCATGCTGCACACCGATGTAGATGCAGCAGTGAAAAAAACCTGTCACCAGGAACAGTCAATTGGAGTTGCTCAAAGAGAATGAGAATTAGCCCTGTTAATTGTTTGGGATCAGAACCACTCAGGAAGAATATGATAATCTTTGGTTGATCTTTGCTAAACTACCTACATGCGCTACTTTATTTTCATCTCTGGGGGCCTGATTACCCAGTTTCAGTGCATTTTGTAATCTGGTGAGATGCTCTGCAACCAGCTCAACACAGACAGGTAAACATTTTGACCCCATAGCCTCATCTATACATGCCAGATGGTACTAGAAGCATAGCCAAGTGCAAACACATGAAAGTGCTAGAAAGACTCAGCCAAATCCGTAAACGTGTGTGCTGGTCTCTGCTCAAAAAGGCTTCCCTCTTAGCTCAGTTGGTAAAGAATCTGCCTGCAATGTGGGAGACCCAGGTTCGATTCCTGGGTCAGGAAGATTCCCTGAAGAAGGAAATGGAAACCCACTCCAGTATTCTTGCCTGGAAAATCCCATGGACAGAGGACCCTGGCAGGCTACAGTCCATGAGGGTCACAAGAGTCAGACACAACTTAGCGATTAAACCACCACCATGCTCAATATTTCCAAAAGTTCTGTGCCAAAATGTTCATGGTATCTCCATTCCTAATCTCCAAAACCAGAAATAATCCAAACACACATCAACAGTAGAACAATTTAATAAATAGTGGAATTTTCTGAAATATTCATGCAGTGAGATACCCTATAGCAATGAGAATGAAAAACCTATAGTTATATCCAGCAAAGCTGATGAATCTTTAAAATGTACTGAGTTTGTCTGAGGCAGACAGAAGAAAAGAAAAATTTGTAGGATTCCATTTATTCCAAGTTCAAAAGCAGGCAAAAGTAATCTATGATTTTAGAAGTTAGGATAATCATTAGTTTTGATAGAGGGGGAAAAGAGGAGATTCTGATTTAAAAGTGGCATGAAGCAGGCTACTGAGATGCTGGGAAGTTCTGTTTTTTAATTGTAAGCTGGTTATGCAGGTATGTTTATTTAATGAAAAGAGATGATTTGTGTACTTTTTGATGTATACACACAAATATATGTTTGGCTGTAAAATATACATAATAAGTAAATCAATCATTGAAGACAAACAGAGTTTTGTTGTCCATTCTGGAGCTTTAAAGACAAGCTGGGAATGTATAAGAAAGTCAAAGTTATCATTCCACTCTATGGTTCTACCTTCTTAAAATCACAAACATCTTTCTGATAAAAGATGCTGAAATAGCTTTCAGCAAAGGAAAATCAAGCTGATCATAGAACCAGAAGAGTCCAGGAGGACAGATGGTAATAAAAAAAAGGGAACTGGTTTTCATGGATGTTCCTTTGCCTGCCATGTCCTTCCCTCACTTCTGCCCAGTGAAAAACTAACCACCTTCAAGTTCCATTTATGACACTTCTTCCATGAAGGCATCCTTTATTGTCATAAACAAAAATGATTTCTTTGTAGGCCACTGGTCAGTACTATTCATCATATATTATAATGTCTTGCATGTGTACATGTTCAGTTGCTCAGTGTCCAACTCTTTGTGACACCATGGACTGTAGCCACCAGGTTTCTCTGTCCATGGGATTTCCCAGGCAAGAATACTGGAGTGGGTTGGCATTTCCTTCTCCAGGGGATCTTCCTGACCCAGGGATTGAATCCAGGTCTCCTGCATCTCTTGCATTGGCTAGGTGGATTCTTTACAAGCAAGAGACCTGGGAAGCCCCTTTAAGTTCAGTTCAGTCGTTCAGTAGTGTCCAACCCTTTGCGACCCCATGGACTGCAGCATGACAGGCTTCCCTGTCCATCACCAACCCTTGGAACTTACTCAAACTCATGTCCATTGAGTCAGTGATGCCATCCAACCATCTCATTCTCTGTCATCCCCTTCTCTTCCTGCCTTCAATCTTTTCCAGCATCAAAGTCTTTTCAAATGAGTCAGTTCTTTGGATCAGGTGGCCAAAGTATTGGAGCTTCAGCTTCAACACCAGTCCCTCTGATGAATATTCAGGACTGATTTCCTTTAGGATGGACTGGTTGGCTCTTCTTGCTGTCCAAGAGACTCTTAAGAGTTTTCTCCAACACCACAGTTCAAAAGAATCAGTTCTTCAGTACTCAGCCTTTTTTATAGTCCAACTCTCACATCCATACATGACTGGAAAACCATAGCTTTGACTAGACAGACCTTTGTCGGCAAAGTAATGGCTCTGCTTTTTAGTATGCTGTTTAGGTTAGTCATAACTTTTTTCCCAAGGAGCAGGAGTCTTTTAATTTCATGGCTGAAGTGATTTTGGAGCCCCTCAAAATAAATTCTGTCACTGTTTCCATTATTTCCCCATCTATTTGCCATGAAGTGATGGGACCAGATGCCATGATCTTAGTTTTCTGAATGTTGAGTTTAAGCCAACTTTTTCACTCTCCTCTTTCACTTTCATCAAGAAGCTCTTTAGTTTCTTCTTCACTTTCTGCCATAAGTGTGGTGTCATCTGCATATCTGAGGTTATTGATATTTCTCCCGGCAACCTTGGTTCCAGCTTATGCTTCATCCAGTCCAGCATTTCTCATGATGTACTCTGCATGTAAGTTAAATAAGCAGGGGAACAATATACAGCCTTGATGTACATCTTTCTCAATTTAGAACCAGTCTATTGTTCCATGTCCAGTTCTAACTGTTGCTTCTTGACCTGCATACAGATTTCTCAGGAGGCAGGTCAGGTGGTCTGGTATTCCATCTCTTTCAGAATTTTCCACAGTTTGTTGTGATCCACACAGTCAAAGGCTTTGGCATAGTCAATAAAGCAGAAGTAGGTGTTTTTCTGGAACTCTCTTGCTTTTTCGATGATCCAACAGATGTTGACAATTTGATCGCTGGTTCCTCTGAAGCTCCTTAGATGCTTTATAATGAATAAACTCATTATGCGTGAAACCATAATGAAGCAGAGCCCTGAGGGGCCTTATCAGGTATGAACCCAGACCTGTCCCCTGCCTGCCTCTTGCCTGTAGTCCTTCTTTGAGATTCAAAGAGCAAATTCAAACAGAGAAGTGAAAAAAAAAATGCAGAAGCAAAGGAAATGAATCGAGCAAGATGAAATAATAATAGTTAAGCCATAAAACAAAGTCAAGGACCTTTGCTTCTCCCTAATGGCGATCGATAATATCCTGAGCCATATCCTTGAATTGTTTTGCAGATACTAAAACCCCTACCAGGTAGACGAAGTTAACTGCATGCTGACCCCAGACTAGTTGGAACCAGAAGATTGATGACTGAGATTCCGGAAACATCACCATGTTACCTCACTCTCAGCCAATCAGAAGGAGGTGTACTCTCTCTTGTACCTTGCCTTTAAATACTCTTTCCTGAAAGCCACTGGGGAGTTTGAATCTTTTGAGCATGAGCTGCCCATTCTCCCTGCTGGGCCCCACACTGGCATCTGGCAATAACTGTTTTCATTTCCTTCATCACAACCGGTGTCAGTAGATTGGCTTTACTGAGTATTGAGTGAGCAGACCCAAGTCTGGCTCAGTAACACACACATCCCACGTAGGTTTGCCTTCCAGGAAGTCGTGTTATTTTTTATGTTTCCCGCTATAGCCTAAGCTCCATAAGAACAGGCACTTATTCACAGTAATATCCTCCACATTGTGTAACTCTGGGATTTAGGCTTTGTAGATGCTTGAGTCGAATCACCTAAAGAATGCTTGCCCTTGCTCACATGGCAATATTCAAAGCAATCAAAGGAGAACTTCTATAAAACTCATTCCACAAATTTTCCTCTCTCTGGGGTGACCAACCTACTCCCATTTACCCTTGGCTGTGCCAATTTGGGCACTGAAAAGCTCATGATTGGGAAAACCCCTCAGTCCCAGACAAACCAGGAAGGTTGACTTCCCCTACCTACATCAGTGCTTATACACCGGGCTGGCAGCTGTTTTTATGGATGAACAACATCATGATCCTATCTAAAGCCAAGCCCTTGTTCTGGTCGGTATTTCCTCTGCCCACTCTCGGACTGGGCTCTAGAGACTCTCCTCTCTCCTTCTTGCATCAGCAGGCTTTCCTCTCTACTGAGCCATTCCCATTGCATACCAACAAGCTGTGATTTTTCCTATTTAAAAAGGTGTTAAACTTTTGAAAACAGCAATAGCAACAAAAACCCCAAAGCTACATGTTTGTCAAGCTACAACCCATTTCTTGCCTTTAAAACAAAATTGCTTGAATGAATTGTCTATATGACATCTCCTAGTCCTCTTTACCCCATTCTTGGTTGAACCTCTTCAATCAGGAGTTTGTCCCCAACTCGCCATAGATACAGGTCTTATCACAATCTGCCAACAATCTGAAATCTTCCTTGACTGTTGAATTATGAGAAATAAACTTCTAAGATTAAGCCACTAAATTTTGTCATTTTTCTTAAATTTTACTTTTATTAAAGTATAGTTGATAGTGGGCTTCAGGTGGTGCTAGTGGTAAAGAACCCACCTGCCACAGCAAGAGACAAAAGAGATCCTTAGGTTGGGAAGATCCCCTGGAGGAGTGCAAGGCAACCCACTCCAGTATTCTTACCAGGAGAATCCCATGGATAGAAGAGCCTGGTGGGCTATGGTCCATCCCAAAGAGTTGCACATGACTGAAGCAACTTAACATGTATGCACGCATAGTCGGTAGTGTCATATTTTTAAACACAGAAGTTCCCTAAGAGCTCAGTTGGTAAAGAATCCACCTGCAATGCAGGAGACTCTGGTTTGATTCCTGGGTTGGGAGATCTGCTGGAGAAGGGATAGGCTACCCACTCCAGTATTTTGGGACTTCCCAGGTGGCTCAGCTGGTAACGAATCTGCCTGCAAAACAGGAGACCTGGGTTGGATCCTGGGGTTGGGAAGACCCCCTGGAGAAGGGAAAGGCTACCCACTCCAGTATTTTGGCCTGGAGAATTCCATGGACTCTATATAGTCTATAGGGTCACAAATAGTTGGACAGACTGAGCAACTTTCACTTTCACTTTCAAGTAATAGAACTCATAACTACCACTTGTATTTGTTTGGTTTATATATCTTTTCTGTACTTCACACTTGTATATCCAGCTATTATGTAAAAGAGTAGAACACGACTTCGTGACTAAAGCACCACCTCTCTGCAACCAGTTGAATGCTAAAAAGCACCTCATACTTCAGGAGTCAACTAGATTTTTGATTTCCATCCCTAAGCACTCCCCTTCTCTTAGAAAAAAGTCCTTCATTCTTCTCATCCAGGTTCCAAACCATGAAACCATCCCTATCACCTCTCCTCTCATATCCCACATTCAGTCCACCAGGGAAGGCCATCAGCATCTC
This sequence comes from Oreotragus oreotragus, assembly GCA_006410675.1. Lineage (NCBI taxonomy): Eukaryota > Metazoa > Chordata > Mammalia > Artiodactyla > Bovidae > Oreotragus > Oreotragus oreotragus. The sequence continues at coordinate 90,991 of SJYX01024596.1, forward strand.
TTGCCAGATACTTACCAAGAGCTTCCTAACTGGTCTTGCCACTTCCTCCCTGGCCCTAAGCCCTGTCAACATAGGAACCAGAATAATCCTTTAGAAATAGATCAGTGTCAGTCACTCTTCTGCTCAAAACTTCCCCCAAAGGCTTCTCATCTCATTCAGAGTAAAATCCAGAGTCCTTAGCTTGACCTGCAAAGCCAGACCATCTTGTTCTGTTACCTGTGTGACCTCCTTTCCCACCACTGTCTTCCTCTCTTCCTCTGCCCTGCCCACTGGCTGCCTTGCTCTTTCTGAAACAACAGAGCCACCCTAGACTCCTAGGCGTGAACTTGCTGCTTCCCCTGCCCAAAAGGCCATTCCCCTAACAACACGATCCACTCCCACACTTCCTCAATCTCTCCTCAAATTTTATATCCCTTCCTTTGACTTTTATATCATATGTGTTCTCAGACACTTCAGTCCTGTCCAAATCTTTGCGACCCCGTGGACTGTAGCCCACCAGGTTCCTCTGTCCATGAGATTCTCCAGGCAAGAATACTGGAGTGAGTTGCCATTTCCTCCTCCAGGGGATCTTTCCTACCCAGGGATCAAACCCTGGTCTCCTGCATTTCAGGTGGATTCTTTACTATCTGAACCACCAGGAAAGTCTCTAGATAAAACTGTGTGTGTATGGGGGCGTGGGGGCCAGGAGGGTGTGCAGGGATGTGCTTCCCAGGTGGCACTACCGGTAAAGAATCCATCTGCCAATGCAGGAGATGTAAGAGACGTGGGTTCAACCCCTCGGTTGGGAAGATCCATGGAGGAGGGTATGGCAACCCATTTCAGTATTCTTGCCTGGGAAATCCCATGGACAGAGGAGCCTGGTGGGCTACAGCCACTAAGAGTCGGACATGACTGAGCATCTGGGCATCAATTTAAGAAATACTTTCCAAGTGATAGACTCATGTTATAGACTCAATACATGTTCTCTGTACTGAGAACATGAAGATGAACACGATATGACCTCTGCCCTTAAGGAAACTGCTAAATCGGTCTGGAGACTGGGCTTTCCAGGAAGCTTTCCTAGTATGGTGGCCCCTGAGATGAATCTTGCAGGAAAAGAAGTTCATTGTTAGAGGAAGGAGTGATCAGGCAAGTAAGTGACTGAGAGTATATACAGGGAGAGTATAGCAATTACTAATGTGTGTGGGTTTGACAAATGCCACTTTCGGAGGCTATAAGATCAGACTTACCACTTCCAAAACCTGGTCACATGCTATTATGTGGGCACAAGAGACGTTCAGTTAACCATGAGGATGGGAGCCAAGGTGACATGCTACTAGGGTGGCCAAGACCCATGACCAGACATAAGGCTACAGAGCACTGCTATGACAAGAGGGGACTCAAGCAAACTGTTAGAATGAGCAGCCCAATAGAAGGAGGGAGACATAGCCCAGCGTAAGGGCAGAACGGAACAGGGGTTCCTGCAACACTTACAAAGAGAAATAGTGGTGAGTCCGTTATGCTGACAGCCTCCAATGAGCTAGTCTCCTGATACTCCATGCCCTCCTGTCTCTCCCCTCGCACCTGGGCTCCAGCTGTGACTTGCTTTAACCAAACAGTTTGCAACCAGGGGAGATTTTTTTCTGCAGGGGATATTTAACAATAGAGACAATTTTCTTTGGCACTAGTGGTAAAGAAACCTGCCTGCCAATGCGGGAGACTTAAGAGGCACAGATTCAAGGCCTGGGTCAGGAAGATCCCCTGGAGGAGGGCACAGCAGCCGACTCCAGTATTCTTGCCTGGAAAATCCCATGGACAGAGGAACCTGTTGGGCTACGGCCCGTAGGGTTGCAGAGTCAGACATGACTGAAGTGACTTAGCACACATGCACAGAGGAAGTGGAAGCTCTACTGGACTCTAGCAGGCAGAGGCCAGGGCAGTGTCAAACATCAGGCAGTGCAGTTCCCCCACCACCCCTCTCCCCATGACAAAGAATTCTCCGGCCTCAAATGTCGTTGGTGCTGAGATTGAGAAATCAACAGAAGGCAATCTAAGCCTTAAAACAATACGCCTTAAGGATCTAGAAGCTTCCACTCTTGCACCCTTGGAAGCAGAAGACTCCCTAGAGAGACCACATGAGTCACTAGATGGAAAGAAAGCAGTCCTAAGGCTACATGGAGCACTGAGCACTCAGCTGACCACAGGAGCAAGGTCCCAGGCAGGCTCTTTCAGCCAGCCCCCAACCATTTGAGATGCCAGACATGTGAACCAAGATGCTGTCACGGATGTTTCAGCACCAGCAGACGTCAGACACTACTTGTTCCTGCTAGTTCAGTTCAGTTCAGCTCAGTCGCTCAGTCGTGTCCGACTCTTTGCGACCCCATGAACTGCAGCATGCCAGGCCTCCCTGTCCATGACCAGCTCCCGGAGTTCACTCAGACTCACATCCATCGCTAAGCACTGTCCAAATCAGAATTGAGAGCCAATAAAAATGTCAATGTAAGTCACTAGGTTTGGGGAGGGTTTATTACACAGGAATAGGTAGATGATAGAGCCAGCAGACTAGACGCCGTTCCAAGCACATTCTGACTGTAGTGGTGGTTTAGTCACTAAGCCATGTTCGACTCCTGAGACCCCATGGACTGTAGCCCACCAGGCTCCTCTGTTCATGGGATTCTCCAGGCAAGAATACTTGAGTAGGTTGCCATTTCCTTCTACAGGGGATCTTCCTGACCCAGGAATCGAACCTGGGTCTCATTCATTGCTGGTAGATTCTTTATCGACTGAGCTACAAGGGAAGCCCACATTCTAACTATAGTCCTACAAAATGAGACATTATTATCAATGTCACTCTAACGAGGACACCTAATCACACAAACATGAAGAAGTTAAGTACCAGCTCAAAGTTAGCAAAACTAGGAGGTAAGAGAATTGGGCTTTAAACCCAGGCAGCCTAACTCCAGAGGCTTAACCATCAAGTCATACAGGCTGTCTGGTCACGCATTCATTCACCCATTCAACAAACACTCACGAAGAACATGCCCTGTGTCAGGCAGGCTCTCTGCACGCGGCATACAACATGCATCCCAGGTTATATTCACAGGGGATAAAATAGAGACCAAAAGAGAAAAGCTCTGGTCTCATGGAACTTAATTTTAGTGAAGTCTGAGCAGCACAGGAGTATGCTTTGGGTAATAAGACATTCATTTCTTTCCCGGCTACCAGGCTTCTCTTCTAGCCTCCCCAGTTCCACCAAAGAATTACCCTTCCTTTGGGATACAATCTGCTAGGACTGTTACTCAGCGTGGCCAGCCCTCCCTCACCAAGCCAAGCCAAACATCTCTATTCTAGGATCTGAATCTTCAGAAAAGTAACAAAAAGACTGAAACTGGTTGGAACTCATTCATTCCAGGGATGGCTCTGAGACAAAACTGTTGAAAAGCTCCTGCTACCCAGATCTCCAAATGTGCCCTGCTTCCTACCCATTTATGAGCCTTGTTCTATAGGCATCTTGTTGTTCTGTGAGCCACCTGATATCTTGCTAATAAATTCCTGTGTTGACTTAGGCGGAGGCTGGTTCTGATGCCTGTGGTTGGAGAACTCTAATTATAAGCCTGGAGTTTAAGAGGTCTCTGGGCCCAGAGGCGAGACAGGTAGGAATAAACAGTAATGATGTCCCCCAGTAATCTCCATTAACTTCGTCTCTGGTTTCTCGATATGGGTAACTCAGGCTCCCTCAATTTTATTTTAAGTGTTAAATGAAAACAGTTTCAAGCCTCCTTCTTCAAATTAGATTACTGTACTAAGACCTTAGATAAAGAATCTGCCGGCAATGCAGGAGACACGGGAGATGTGGGTTTGAACCCTGGGTCAGGAAGATCCCCTGGAGGAGGGCACGGCAACCCACTCCAGTATTCTTTCCCGGAGAATCCCATGGACAGAGAAAGCTGACAGGCTACAGTACACAGGGTTGCAAAAAGTCAAATATGACAAGCAACTGAGCACGCATGCACTAAGACCTTAGAAGAAAGTCTACAGAGGATGAGATGTTTGGATAGTATCACAACTCAATGTCCATGAGTTTGAGCAAACTCAACAGTGAAGGACAGGGAAGCCTATCACGCTGCAGTCCATGGGATCACAAAGAGTCGGACATGACTTAGCAACTAACCAACAAACGAAGACCTTTCTGCATAGAAATCCTGAAGAGACCACTAGAAATAGTTCGTAAAGCAAAGACTGAAACACAAGACACCAGTGAACAGAACTGTAATAAAGACACAAGACTATTTAGAAGTCCAGTTGTCAGGATTAAGCTTTAGCCCAGGACCAGACCAGCAGCACTTGCCTGAGGAAAGAGAGATTCCAGGCCCTGTCCCAGACTCCCTGAATCTAATCTCTGGGGTGGACACAGGAATTGCCATTTTTGTGTAAATGATTCTGGGGCTCGTGAAGATCTGATAAGCATTTGTTCAGTGCTGGGCTAAAGCCCCTAAGAGTAGTGTTTGTTAAACTTTAACATGCAGACATGTGATCCTGCTGAGATCAGATTCTGATTCAGGAGGTTTGGTGGGGGGAGCTTGAGATTCCGCAGTTTTAACAAGCGAGCAGATGATGCCTTATGGGTCATAGTCTGGGTGGGGCAAAGCCTGAAGCTGGGAGGCAGAAGGCACAGACCTAGGAAAGTAGCTGAGAAGTGAACAGAGCCTGACAGCTCACTCCTTGGTGAACCGACGGAAGGAAATCATAGAACCTGCAAACCGACAACTAGATTCTTCTTCTTCTTCTTCTTTTTTTTTTTAATGTTTCAAACTTTTCTAAAGGTTGGAAAAATTAAAGTTACAACATATGAGAGAGAATTTTAAGCAGCCATTAATAGCATTTTTCCTGGAAAACATTCAAGAAATTAAATGTTTCATAGGAGGAAACTTATTTGGTGGGGGCTGTGCAGAACCTAATTTTGCTCCCTTAATCTTCTATCTGCCTTCCTTTTAGAGACACACCCCCCTCATCAAACCCCCTCCTCTGGAGTGTGCACCCTTTCCTGGTGTTTGAGAAATACCATTTTCCACCTCTAGGGCCTGGTCTGTCACACAAGGATCTCCACAACCCACACAACTCCCCAGAAATTCATTAAGCCAAGGCTTAGTTATTCCATGCAGAATGGCTCAGCAAAGAGGCACATGGGCCCTCCAGGCCCTTCAGAGTCTGATAAGCTGTGGGGGGATGTGGAGATCCCATTGATGTTGGTGTTGTTAGTCGCTAAGTCATGTCCAACTTTTGTAACCCCGTGGACTGTAGCCCTCCAGGCTCCTTTGTCTATAGGATTTCCCAGGCAAGAATATTGGAGTGGATTGCCATTCCTTTCTCCAGGGGATCTTCCTGACCCAGGGGTTGAGCCCATGTCTCCTGCATTTGCAGGCAGATTCTTTGCTACTGAGCCACCTATGAAGTCCAGGGATGCCATTCTTGGTCCAATTTTGGGTTTCTTTCCAATGTGAATTGAAAATGGACCTCTTTATTCTTCAGATAGACAAAGAAGAATGAACAAGTGGTCTGACAACTGGTTTCTTAACCACTGCGGTGCTGCCATCCGTCTGGCTTAACCCAAGGAGCCCCTAACGCAGCTAGGAGACTGCTTAAGTCCTTAAGTAGCTACTTTATCCGACCCTTTCTCTGATTCCTTGTCCAGCATTACAAGATGAAACAAAAGCAAAGTTGTGACTCCAGAGTTCAATCTGATGTAACTGGGTGCTTTGTTCTTAATTAGAGTGTGAAGTACTCTTTTTGCAGGCTATTGCATTTGTGGAGATAATAGTTTCGTGTTTACTGTTCTAATAAAAACTACTTCTCATTATGATAATAAAAGTGCCACAAAGCTGACCTAGAGAGTTTCCAAATGATGGGGGAGACAGAATCAAATTATTCTGAAGAGCTTGTGAATATTTACTTACTAGACATGATTCTTCCCTTTCTGTTCATTGATTCACTCAATGGTAATCATGGCCCAGGTATTATGTTGAGCACTGACATTTTTCATAAGGATTATGTGGTCCCAAAGGCCAAGAAGCTCAGAAACTCAGCCTCTGTGTATTGTCTGATGAACCTCACAGGATCCACTCCATTGCTGGGTTTATTTATTAAATGGAAAACTATGTGCAAATCCTTGTTCTGTGTCCTCTGGAGGAAACCCAGAAATGAAGGTAGAGTTCCAAAGGGTAGGGAATAAACAACAGGTGGTCTGGGCTTTGTTCAAAATGTGAGTCACACCAAAAAATGAGTGTGGGTTTTTTTTTTTTTTAAAGAGTCATTTCCACTCCAGATCTGAATGTATGCTACTCAGCACAAAGTGAGTATTTAATAGCCTCCATAATAGCTGTCTATTAAGGCAAAGCTCTATTGAACTGATATTTTTTTAAGTGTGAGCAGCATTTGCAAGGCTGAGCTGGGAATGGAACCTCTTTCAAAGTCTTTTATCCCCTAAAGACAGAAGTCCATCAAATCAAAAGTTTGAAAACCTCTGGTTTATGTTAGAATCACTTCTCAAATAGCAATGTCAAGACAGATGAATGATATTAACATCACTTGAAGGTATGTGTTAAGCACCCAGACACAAATTCTTTGTGACAGGGCTACGCTGGAAATGATTAGAGAGAGAATGTGAGACCATGGGAAGAAGAAGTGCAGAATCAGGACAAGCAGAGGAAGCAGGACCATCAAGGAAAGGGCTGAAGGGAAGGATGTGTTGATACAAGCTCCCGGTAAGAAGGTACGAAAGCTCATCACCAGCACCTTCAGAACCTGAAGAAGAAAATAAAAGCATAGCAAGTAATGTCACCTTATTGGAGAGGCCTGCCCTGACCTATGTACCTAAAATAAATATTCTCATCTCTACACATCATTTTCCATGCATTGGTACTGCTGTATTTTCCCCATGATGCTTTTTACTACATGATGTTACCTTATGTGCTATGAATATATATTTGTTTATCTTATGTTTTCAGTTACAACATAAGCCCCATGATGTCAGGAACCTGGTCTTTTTCACTGTTGTATCTCTAAACCTAGAGCAGTGCCTGGCAATGGCAAGCACTCAACAAAATATGTATTAAATGAACTAAATGAACAAAACCAGTAAAGGGATTTGAGGAGAGGAAAAGGCTGCTGCTAAGTCACTTCAGTTGTGCCCGACTCTATGTGACCCCATAGATGGCAGCCCACCAGGCTCCCCTGTCCCTGGGATTCTCCAGGCAAGAACACTGGAGTGGGTTGCCATTTCCTTCTCCAATGCATGAAAGTGAAGAGGGAAAGGGAAGTTGCTCAGTCGTGTCCGACTCTTAGAGACCCCATGGACTGCAGCCCACCAGGCTCCTCTATCCATGGGATTTGCCAGGCAAGAGTACTGGAGCGGGGTGCCATTGCCTTCTCCATGGGAATGATTACACTGCATATTTCCTGAGGCAAAAATCCCAATTGTTTCCAATCATTGTAATTAAGTTGTTGGCTAACTTTTGGGGATGGCTCTGTTTGTTCCCAGCATATAGGGGCAGTAGATATTAAACGTCCCAATGAATAAGGATGGGGAAGAAAGAGAGAAAATAAAAGTAGAATATTTTATCAAATTTCTTGAGATCATAAAGACAGAATAGATCCTAAACTCACTTCGAACCCAATCTAAGCAGCCTAGAAGCATTGTAAAACATTTGTGAGCGATCCCATGGACTGTAGTCTGCCAGACTCCTCTGTCCGCGGAATTCTCCAGGCAAGAGTACTGGAGTGGGTAACCATTCCCTTCTCCAGGGGATCTTCCTGACCCAGGGATTGAACTTGGGTCTCCTGCTTAGCAGGCAGAGACTTTACTGTCTGAGCCACCAGGGAAGCGCACTTTAGAATAGAAGCATCAAATAATTCTCAAGGAGAAAAACCAAGCCCTTGATTCTGGGTAAAACGGCTCACAGACTTCAAAGGCCCTCCAACCCCACCCATTCCAGCAATTTGACTTGCCCCAGAGGTGCATCAGATCCTCCAGGGAAGTCACGGTAGAGGGGGCATCGAGTGTCACTTGGAGGACTTCCCTGGTGGTGCAGTGGTTAAGAATCCACCTGCCAAGGCAGGGGACACGGGTGTAATCCCTGTTCCAGGAAGATTTCACGTGTTACAGGGCAACTAAGCCCATGTTCCACAACTAGTTAGCCTGTGCACCCTCGAGTCTGTGCTCTGCAACAAGACAAGCCACCACAATGAGAAGCTCATACACCACAACTAGAGAATAGCCCCTGCACAGCATTAAGGACCCAGTGTAGCCCCCACTGCCCCCAAAATGTCACCTGGGAGCTGTTCAAGAAAAGAGGCAAGCAGAGTTCACAAGGGGGAAATGCTTTATAAATTTAGTGACTAATCAGAAAAGAGAACTTGATTAACCATCCCTCCTACCGCCCCCTGGTCCCTGCAGACAGTGTCTCATTGTTGGGACTATGTTTACTCAAGAAAAGACAAAGCCTCAGCTGTGAGTCTGTGGTTGTGCACGCCTAGTACTTATTTTACCAAATGTGTTTGTGCCGGCAGGAGTGATATGGTAGGGGCCAGTTTAGGCAAAGGATAAAGGAGCATCTTGTAACTCCACCAAGAAGAAAATGCATCCCCAAACACCTTCTCCATCAAAATCCTGCATTAATTTGTCCTTGCCTTGTGTGTACTGACTGCCAGCCCTTAATCATTCTCAGACCAAAAGGAGATACACACAGCAGAATGTTTCTTTCCTGAAAACAAAATTCAAACACAAGTTGATTTGGAAATGGGGGTTACCTCTGAGGAGTGAAGGGGAAAAGTGAGGCACACTTTATTATTTTATGAAAACAATAACATGATGAAAATTTTTGCTTGTTTCCTTGCTTTATTTGTTCTACTTAATATTTTTGAAACTGTAATTTTATTTTTTAAAAGTGATGCATTTGAGTACTTATTTTACTTTCTTTTTTTTTTTCCATTGACATTTTGAGTGTACATATTTTTTAAGTAAATCAAATTATAGGAGACGATTGTGTAAATAAAGGTGATGGCCACTAGATTTAAAACTATTTGAAAATATAACTACTAGCACATTCCACACCAGTCAGAACGGTCATCACCAAAAGTCTACAAATAAGAAATTCTCTGGTAGTCTCGTGGTTAGGACTCAACACTTTCACTTCTGGGGCCGTGCACAATCCCCCATCCCAGAGCCGATAAATAATAAATGCTAAAGTGGATATGGAGAAAAGGGAACCCTCCTACAATATTGGTAGAAATGTAAATTGATATAACCAGTATGGGGAAACAGTATGGAGGTTCCCTATAAATTAAAAATAGAATTACCAAGGGATCCTGCAATCCCACTCTTGGACATCTATCCAGAGGAAACTTTAATTGGAAAAGATACATGCACCCTAATGTTCATAGCAGCACTGTTCACAGAAGCCAAGACATGGAAGCAACCCAAATGTCCACTGTCAAATGAATGGATAAAGAAGATACCGTATATACCATATATACAATGGAATACTATTTGGCCATAAAAAGAGTGAAATAATGCCATTTGCAGCAGGCTACAGTCCATGGGGTTGCAAAGAGTCAGACACAACTGACCACACACATGATTATTCTACCATTATTTGTCCATCCTTCTATTGATGGACTTCTGGATTGTTTCCAGCTTTTGAAAGTAAAAGTTGCTCAGTCGTGTCTGACTCTTTGCGACCCCATGGACTATACAGTCCATGGAATTCTCTAGGGCAGAATACTGGAGTGGGTAGCCTTTCCCTTCTCCAAGGCATCTTCCCAACCCAAGGATTGAACCCAGGTCTCCCACATTGCAGGTGGATTCTTTACCAGCTGAGCCACAAGGGAAGCCCATTGTCACAATAGTTGCACAATTCTTTTTTCTAGGCCGTGCTTCTAAGCTTGTGGCATCTTAATTTCCTGACCAGGAATTGAACCCAGGTCCTTGGCAGTGAAAGTACCAAGTTCTAACCACTGGACCACCAGAGAATTCCCTTCCAGCTTTTAGTTCTTATGAATAAAACTGCTATGAATATTATTTTTCATGTCTTTTTTAAAAAGTGCTCTTGTTTTTCTTGGGTGTATACTTAAGAGTGGGATTGCTGGCTCGTAGAGCTGATACATATTTAGAGTTGATAGATATTGCCAAACTGTTTTCTAAAATGGTTACGTCAGCTTACATTCCCACTAGCAATGCAGGAGAGTTCCAGTTGCTCCACATCCTTGCCAACCCTTTGTGATTCAGGTAGGTGTGTCAGTTCAGTTCATTTCAGTTCAGTCGCTCAGTCGTGTCCGACTCTTTGCGACCCCATGAATCCCAGCACTCCAGGTCTCCCTGTCCATCACCAACTCCCAGAGTTCACTCAGACTCACGTCCATCAAGTCCGTGATGCCATCCAGCCATCTCATCCTGGGTCGTCCCCTTCTCCTCCTGCCCCCAATCCCTCCCAGCATCAGAATCTCTTCCAATGAGTCAGCTCTTCGCATGAGGTGGCCAAAGTACTGGGGCTTCAGCTTTAGCATCATTCCTTCCAAAGAAATCCCAGGGTTGATCTCCTTCAGAATGGACTGGTTGGATCTCCTTGCAGTCCAAGGGACTCTCAAGAGTCTTCTCCAACACCACAGTTCAAAAGCATCGATTCTTCGGCACTCAGCTTTCTGCACAGTCTAACTTTCACATCCATACATGACCACAGGAAAAACCATAGCCTTGACTAGGTGGACCTTAGTCGGCAAAGTAATGTCTCTGCTTTTGAATATACTATCCAGGTTGGTCATAACTTTTCTTCCAAGGAGTAAGCGTCTTTTAATTTCATGGCTGCAATCACCATTTGCAGTGCTTTTGGAGCCCCCCAAAATAAAGTCTGACACTGTTTCCACTGTTTCCCCATCTATTTCCCATGAAGTGATGGGACCGGATGCCATGATCTTCGTTTTCTGAATGTTGAGCTTTAAGCCAACTTTTTCGCTCTCCTCCTTCACTTTCATCAAGAGGCTTTTTAGCTCCTCCTCACTTTCTGCCATAAGGGTGGTGTCATCNTCCCATGAAGTGATGGGACCGGATGCCATGATCTTCATTTTCTGAATGTTGAGCTTTAAGCCAACTTTTTCGCTCTCCTCCTTCACTTTCATCAAGAGGCTTTTTAGCTCCTCTTCACTTTCTGCCATAAGGGTGGTGTCATCTGCCTATCTGAGGTTATTGAGATTTCTCCCAGCAATCTTGATTCCAGCTTGTGCTTCTTCCAGTCCAGTGTTTCTCATGATGTACTCTGCATATAAGTTAAATAAGCAGGGTGACAACATACAGCCTTGACGTACTCCTTTTCCTATTTGGAACCAGTCTGTTGTTCCATGTCCAGTTCTAACTGTTGCTTCCTGACCTGCATACAGATTTCTCAAGAGGCAGGTAGGTGTGTAGTGGTATCTTATTGTGATTTTAATTTGCATCTCCCTGTTAGCTAAGAATGTCAAGTGGCTTTTCACATCCTTGTTAGCCATTTGGATATCTTTTTTGCAAAGTGCCTTTTAAAATCTTCCACTTATGTTTTTTAATTAGGTGGTTTGTCTTTTTCTGGTTGAATTATAGAAGTTCTTAACACATACTTATTAGGATTCCTTTATCAAATACATGTAATTTGAGAATAAATTCTCAGAGCCTGTCTTCTCTTTCACTCTCTTAATGGCATCTTCTAACACCAAGTCCTTTTCAGGAATTAGGTAATAAATATATTTTATATGACACAAAAAAAGGAGAGAGCTTATCTTATTAGGTTATCAACATGTACAATGTAATATAATTTATGACAATAACACCAAATTAAATCTATTTCAAACAGCCATTTTACTCAGTCAAACATACACTTCCGTATTCGTCCCAATTTAATTATGCGCAAGGAAACACACACGCCTGAGATACTTCTTGTCCTCAAGGAACTCCATGAGACTGACAGGAGATAAGTTGCAATAATGTAATAAGAGAAATGAGAATAGATACATGTACATTTCCATGAGATCAGGCTGGAGTGAATGAATGTACTACTAGGGAGATCAGCAGGAAGAACATTAAATCCGTATCACCCAGAGACGTTGCCCAGACCCTCTAATGAAATGGAAGGAGGCAAACTTTCCAGAAGGGGCATGGAAGGCATGGAGTGGTCAAGTGCAAATATTCTGCTCTCTGTAAAGCACTGATTTATGGTTTTCAGACCATCTGTATCAGATTGACCTGTAGTACTTGTGAAAATTGCAGGTGACTTACTGTCTTTTCTCCTAGAACTTTGTAACTCAAATCTTCGGATGTAGGGCTTTATAACCTGCATTTTAAACATACCACTTTAGTGGTTATGGTCTTTTTTACATCAATGGGAACCAATAGGATACAAGAAATGGTGCCTAGTACCAGTTAGGAGGAACGGTTCCTGGAATTTCATGCTGAAGGGTTTGGATTAAACCGAGTGGACCATACAAGGACATTAAAGGGGTTTTTAAAGAGAAGAAATTTTAAAAATCAAGTTGAATGATCTTGATAAATTTACTTCTTTTTACTTCAAGAAGTAGAAAATCATCATCAAGGAGATCTGTATGATCTTTCTGATAGCATTTGAATCATGCCTTGATTAAAAGTCAAAGGAGAAAGTCACTTTCGTATTTCTCATTCTTGATCAGGGATCAACACTTATTCTATAAAGGGCCAGACAGTAAACACTTTATGCTTTGCAGGCTACACATTCTCTGTTATACCTACTGAACCATGCTCTAAACATGAACGCAACCAACCAGTCATAGAAAATAAATATAAATGAATGGGCGTGACTGAGTTCCCACAAAACATCCTTTACAAAATCAGGCAAGCCAGAATTGGCCCATGGGAATTAATAGTTTGTTTTCTTCAGTTCTATAGCTTCATTTAGTTTAGTTAAAGGCTTAACTTCAAGTTTAACTCACAGCTATCTTCTCCCCTAAAATCATATGCAGCATCTGCCATTTTAGATAAATATAAATCTGAAACAAATTATGAAGAAAAAAATTAGTAAAAGCTAGATTGTCATATATTTTTGAAGAAAACGCTCAGTCAGATGAAAATGTAATGAGAAATAAAGGTGAAAAGCAGGGAGACTGTTTTGGCATACAAATTTTAAAAATTGAGACTTTACCACCAAATATAATGCATGAAAGTTGATCCAAAAATTAAAAAAAAAAAAA
>SJYX01024596.1:106077-155744 GCA_006410675.1 Oreotragus oreotragus
GGATTGTAGCCTGCCAGGCTCCTCTGTCCATGGAATTTTCCAGGCAAGAGTGAGTTTCCATCTCCTCCTCCAGGGAATCTTCCTGACCCAGGAATTGAATCTGGGTCTCTGGCATTGCAGGCAGATTCTTTACCACTGCGCCCCTTGGAAGCCTATGATCTACATATTAGATGATATTAAATCAATGTTACACTTCTTAGATGAGATTATGATAGTGCATAAATGTAGAGAACGTCTACATTTGTTCTTGGAGATACGGGCCTATATTTAGGGATTAAAGTGTTCTGAAAAATAGTTCAATAAAACAGAGAGAAAAGGACAAAATCTCATCAAACCACAGCTGAGGTTAAGGGCATATAAATTCCACTGTACTATTTTTGCCACTTTTCTGGGGCTTTGACTTTCTCAAACGAAATAAAATTAGGAGAACCAAATATTGCAGAGCTGAATATACAGTAGGCTCTGTTCTCCTTTGGAAATGTGGAAGAGGACTGGTCTACGTCACAAAAGTTAATTCCATATTAGGATTCTATCCTAAAGTAGTGGAACGCCAATAGATGCATTCATCTTTAGGCCCTGAGTTATCATTTATAACTTTTGGCTCCGCCTTGCCACATTCCCACCCCAGCCCATCAGCCTTTGTTTTCTGTTTTTCTTCCCCCAAGTTGCCTGAAGGAAGGGCAGGGAAAAAACTTGCATTTCACAAGGGTGTATGAGATGCCCAAAACTGTGGCCGGAGCACTGCCCCAGGTCTTTTCTGGCAAGAGTGTCCCATGGCGTGGCCCTGACTCTGTCATTGCTGAGAATTTGAGTCTCTTCTGTGTGGAGTGTGGGAAGGATCGGGGTGGGGTGATAGAGGGAGAGCTGCCGAAGGGGACAGAGTCATCTGTTTACACAGTTCTCCTCTGCCTCCGGTTTCGGGTCCTGGCCTCTTTCATCTTGCTCTTCTTTCTGGCACAGCCCCAGCTCCTCTGGGGGTCATTTCTGGAGCGGAACCCTTGCTGTCACTGGGCCTTTCTGTTCCCTTCCCCTTCCCCTCGGCGGTTACAGAACCTCCTGCTTGAAAACTGCTCCAAGGGGGACAGGGAGGTTGGCAGTTGCAAATAACTAAACTTTACAAAACGTAGCAGGCTGCAGTATAAATTTATCCTGGGGGGGGGGGGCGGATATATATATATATATAACATGAAAGGGAAGACAAGTAAAGTGCTGTTTAAAAAGAATAGAGCTAACAATAGCAACCGCAAAAACAGTGCATTTGAGAAAGCAGGAACTTTACTGATAGGTAGTGAAGTGAAAGTCGACTCTTTGTGACCCCCATAGACTTTACAGTCCATGAAACGCTCCAGGGCAGAATACTGGAGTGGGTAGCCTTTTCCTCCTCCAGGGGATCGTCCCAACTCAGGGACGGAGCCCAGGTCTCCCACATTGCAGGCAGACCCTTTACCAACTGGCTATCAGGGAAGCCTTGACTGTTAGGTAGACCTGGGCTTGAATCTCTGTGATGCCACTAACTGGCAAGATGGTCTTGGAAGAATTACTTACCTTCTCTGCACCCCAATTTCCTTACCTCTAAAATGGAACAAATAGAACCTACTTCTTGTCAGGATAAACAGCAACAATGCAATTTTTCTTCCTGGCTGAGAAGCTTCCAGACATGACATGGGAACATTAGTGAAGGGCAGTCGCTCAGTAGTGTCTGACTCTTTGCGACCCCATAGACTGTAGCCTACCAGGCTCCTCTGTCCATAAGATTTTCCAGGCAATAGTCCTGGAGTGGATTGCCATTTCCTTCTCCAGGGGATCTTCCCAACCCAGGGCTCGAACCTGGGTCTCCTGCATTGTAGGCAGACACTTTACCGTCTGAGCCACAGGGAAGTCTAGTGTGAACACTGGTCTTAGTATAATTGCTGGTTTGGCCTTAAAGTGATTCTTTATTCCGCAAGGATGACTGAATTCACATCCAAGTTGGGAGAAAGGGGGCGATTGGATGTGTTTCCCCAGGGTAAAATGGGAAGCCCTTCTTTGAAGTCTTTTACAGTCAAACACATTCCGATATTCAAATACATTCAGGTATTATCAGGGTTTCTCAAAACTGTAATGTGAAGAGAGGAATCACCTGGGGCTCATGTTAACATTCAGATTTTTATTCCTAAATCTGGAGTGGGGCTGGAGTGCTGAACTTTCGTCAAGCTCCCAGGAATGCTGCTGCTGTATTTCTCCAAACCGTGCAAGGCTGAGAAGACCCCCCGAGTCTTCCCTGGGAGACTGAGGAAGCAGAGATCTCCCATCCTGGGAGCTCCTAGGACTTCTGCGGTGGCTGCTTGTTTAGCCATTCAGTCATGTATGACTGTTTGCTTCGCTATGGACTGCAGCCTGCCGGGCTCCTCCGTCTGTGGGATTCTCCAGGCAACCATTTCCTTCTCCAGGGCGTCTTCCCAACCCAAGGATCGAACCTATGTCTTCTGAGTCTCCTGCACTGACAGGTGGATTCTTTACACTGAGCCACCTGGTAAATCCTCCTAGGACTTTTAACCTTCTTCTAATTCATCTTTATTCTAATTCTTGTTTCGGGGCGGACATTCATGTTAATGCTTTTTTTTTTTTAAGTGTTTTTTTCTCTTCAATGTGATGTTCCTTTCACCATGTTCCAATAGTGTAAAGCTCTTTTGCAAAAGGAACTAAGGCAACATTGTCAGCTGCCCGTTGAAGCCTCACTACGGAATTAAATAAACCATGAGTGTCTCCATGAGCACGAAAGAATGAGTTTTGCTATGGAAAGATGGGAATGAGAAAGGAAGCTTGGTGAACAAGTCCCCATGTGTAACACTGACCCCCTGGGTTCCAAGGGTGGGCAGGAGATCTACAGTCTCTTGCAATTGTGAAAGAGAATTTTAAAAAAGGGGGAAAAGCAAAACATCTGAGACATGAATCCTTGAACTTGTGCTTTTAGGCTTCTTTCTTCACTTCTCTCTCTAGCCTACAAGTCAGTGCATGCACAGCCCTCCCTCCTGCGGAGCGACTGGGGCCCAGGACTTGCCCAGCAAGTTCTGACCCATTCAAGGCCTCCCTTTGTGAGTCCTGGTAGCTCACAGGTCCCAGAGCTTTTTAAACGGCTTGACTGAACATATGTTTTAATGTTAGGGAGTTGTTAATGCAGGAAAGAGTTGGCTAAATTTCTCATCTACAATCACCGAAAGCATTTTGAGGGTTTTTTGTTTTTTGTTTTTTTTTTAATCAACCAAAGCAACAAATACTTATGGAGAGTCCATTAAAAGCTAAGAATTAGGTTAAGGACTGTGGAAAATCAAGTTTAATGAGACACTCCACTGCCTTAAGGAGTTTTCATTTTATTAAAGGACATAGACAAACACATTTTAAAAGCCACAAGACATGAATAAATGCTGTAACACTGAAATGAGAAAGAAGGTACAACTAATCAAGAGATTGGAATGATGGAGTGTAGTAAAGGAGAGATTGTTTCTGCCTAGTGAGTGCCACAGGGCTTGTTGTATAAATGCATAAATAGAATAAATGGACTGATGAGTATGAATGAGTCAATGCACGCGGAACAAAACCTTAATTTCTTAGAAAACTCAATCTATTTTTTTCCTGTTTTTTTTTTTTTTTTTAATCCTTTTTCTGAACTATTATCTGGTAGCCTCACCCCCACACACAGCCCACACACTGCTCTCTATCCTTTCCCATAACAGCAGTTAGGCTTAGAGTGCAAATCACCCCTCACACGGCCTTCAGAGTCGCAGGATTAAGGGGGTGGGGTGGGGAGAGGCTACTTGTATATTGGTAGCTGTATACACCAGCTAGAAACAGCTGTTGCCAGTTTTCTCACTGAAGGAAACAGGAAGAGGAAGAAACAGGAGACAGCATGGGGAAGGTGCAATCAAGCAAAGGACTGACCCTTTCTGGAAGGATAGTTACCCAGCAACCTGCCAGTGACCAGTCATGCCCCGGAATCCCATGCAGCTGAATGAGGCCAAAGGCCACTGCTCTGTTCAAGTGGGAAGGCACCTGGCTATAGATTCTGCTCAACTGTTGCTCACTTTAATATCTTCAACAGTAGAGTTATATTCTGGGTATGAAAAGCTGGGAAACTAACACTGTGCAGAGTCTATAGAACTCTACTCCAATGCTTAAACATTGCTGTATTCAATTAGCATTTATGGAGTGCCTTTTCAGTGCCCACTCTCAAAACCTTCCATTGTGACACTGTGGGTGATCAAGAATAGTCTTTGATGAAAATTTGTGAAAGACTTTGAAACGGACAAATTAAAAAGAAAATGATTTAGATTTGTAGGTGTCCTTTTAGTGGGATACTAGGTGTTGTTTTATAAACCCACCTTTCAGGATTTATCTCATTCTGCAGGGTCTATGCCTTTCATTGCCTTTGAGCTATTTCACAACTCTGTAAGTTGTAGCAATTGATAGTGATATCAACAATTCTTGTTCATAGAAATGCAATTTTGTCAAGGTGAATGTGCAATTTGTTCCACCATATGGAAGAGGTCAGTTTTGCTTCTATTGGTAAATTTATTTCAGTGCCCTTGAAGGCTTATGTATAGATCTGTTCTGTGAAATCTCCTTTGAACTGGTTCTTACATTTCACTGTTTCCTCATTAACTGAGTTAAAGAAAGTGTTTGATAATACACATTTTATTTATATGAAAGCCATGATACTATTTTTTTTTAATTATCCTTTATTGTAGGAAAAACAAGATAATAAGACATCAGACATTTATACCTTAATGGCAATGGAGAAAATAGATCAAATCAGTTCAGTTCAGCTCAGTCGTTCAGTCGTGTCTGACTCTTTGTAACCCAGGCCTCCCTGTCCATCACCACCAACTCCCGGAGTTCACTCAGACTCATGTTCATCGAGTCAGTGATGCCATCTAGCCATCTCATCCTCTGTCGTCCCCTTCTCCTCCTGCCCCCAATCCCTCCCAGCATCAGAGTCTTTTCCAGTGAGTCAACTCTTTGCATGAGGTGGCCAAAGTACTGAAATTTCAGCTTCAGCATCATTCCCTCCAAAGAAATCCCAGGGCTGATCTCCTTCAGAATGGACTGGTTGGATCTCCTTGCCCAGGGGACTCTCAACAGTCTTCTCCAACACCATAGTTCAAAAGCATCAATTCTTTGGCGCTCAGCCTTCTTCACAGTCCAACTCTCACATCCATACATGACCACAGGAAAAACCATAGCCTTGACTAGACAGACCTTTGTTGGCAAAGTAATGTCTCTGCTTTTCAATATGCTATCTAGGTTGGTCATAACTTTTCTTCCAAGGAGTAAGCATCTTTTAATTTCATGGCTGCAATCACCATCTGCAGTGATTTTGGAGCCCCCCAAAATAAAGTCTGACACTGTTTCCACTGTTTCCCCATCTATTTTCCATGAAGTGATGGAAGCTTGTAATTATGAAAACGTTTTGTATACAAAATAAGTGTTAAAATTGTATCCACTGGAGCTGATAACTATAAATATAACATGATCAAGCCTGGTAGTTCTAAGACAGAGGACAATCAATTTGGCACCTTTTTTTTTCCCCCTCAGTGGTTATCAATGCAGTACCATTGGTGTAGAGGAGGAAAAGTTTTCCTCTTCCCTCTTATTGTAAGTGCCTATGGCCTGCAAATTAAACTGGCAAAAGATAGATTGACAGGAGAAAGTGTTTATTAGGCATGGACATGTTGTCACAGAACGAATAAGTGAAAACTAAAAGAAATGGTTAGGCAAGCAGAAACAGACTCACAGGGGAAGAAAACAAACTTATGATTACCAAAGGCGAAAGGTGGGGCTGGGAAATAAATCAGGAGATTGAGACTGACATACACACTACTATATATGAAATAATCAACAAGGACCTACTGTATGTCACAGGGAACTCTACTCAGTATTCTGTAATAATCTAATGGGAAAAGAATTTGAAAAAGAATAGACATGTAGATGTATTAATATAACTGAATCACTTTGCTATACACCTGAAACTAAAGCAATACTGTAAATCAGTTATCAATTCAGTTCAGTCACTCAGTCATGTCCAACTCTTTGTGACCCCATGGACTACAGCATGCCAGGCTTCCCCTGTACATCACCAACTTCTGGGGCTTGCCCAGACTCATGTCCATTGAGTCAGTGATGCCATCCAACCATCTCATCCTCTGTTGTCCCCTTCTCCTCCCTCCTTCAATCTTTCCCAGCATCAGGGTCTTTTCAAATGAGTCAGTTCTTCGCATCAGGTGGCCAAAGTACTGGAGCTTCAGCTTCAGCATCAGTCCTTCCAATGAATATTCAGGACTGCTTTCCTTTAGGATTGATTGGTTGGATCTCCTTGCGGTCCAAGGGTCTCTTTAAAGTCTTCTCCAACACCACACTTCAAAAGCATCAATTCTGCGCTCAGCTTTCTTCATAGTCCAACTCTCACACCCATACATGACTATTGGAAAAACCATAACTTTGACTGGATGGATCTTTGATGGCAAATCAGTTATGCTCCAATATAAAATAAAACTTTTTAAAAGAAGAAGAAGAAATGGTTAGACCTGCAAGGAAATTGTGGAGGACCTGTCAACACAAAATAAAGGGGTGATAGGTTGCAGGAAGGTAAATATATGGGGAAAAATTACTAGAAGTTAAGGATTATTTTAGTAAGCTTTGTTTTATGCAGACTCATTTCCATTCTGACTTTTTATTTCCTGTGATAAGGGTTGTTTTCCTCCATATGGTCTTGGAGAGGGGAAAAAGCCATCTTCACAAAGGGAATTTAATGCCCTGCTTTAAGTCACAAACAGGGAGGACAGAGACTTCCTGCTGTGTCAATTTCTTAACTGCCATCCACTCAAAATAATCCTTACACTGAAGTGACATAGTTTGGACTGGTATATTTTGATCCCCTTCATTGACATCAATTCAATTGCTTTATTTATGCCCCCTCCCTGACATTGGTACAATATGTACCTTATTCCTCCTGATATAATCACTGAAATTCCCTTTTAAAGCTTTCAGAGCCACGTATGGATTTCTGCATAGCTGATCTGTATTCCTTTATTTTCCCAGCACATCTAGTTCCCAAGACTTCTTGCCATTAGGGATCCATGAATGAGAATCTAGATTGGATCAAAACTGTTGCTTTAATCAAAATAATTAAAGTTATAACCAATTCAATCTCCAAGGGATTTGGAGAACGATACAAAGAAAGAATGAAAAGACTGGCTTGAAACTCAGTACTTGAAAAACTAAGATCATGGCATCCAGTCCCATCACTTCATGTCATATAGAAGGAGAAAAAATGGAAACGACCACAGATTTTATTTTCTTGGGCTCCAAAATCACTGCAGATTGTTACTGCAGCCATGAAATTTAAAGATGCTTGCTTCCTTGAAGAAAAGCTCTGACAAACCTAGATAGCAGGTTAAAAAGACCTAAAAAGAAGAGACATCACTTTGCTCACAAAAGTCCATCCAGTAAAAGCTATGGTTTTTCCAGTAGTCATGTATGGATGTGAGAGTTGGACTATAAAGAAAGCTGAGCGCCGAAGAATTGATGCTTTTGAACTGTGGTGTTGGAGAAGACTCTTGAGAGTCTCTCAGACAGCAAGGAGATTCAAACCAGTCAATCCTAAAGGAATCAGTCTTGAATATTCATTGGAAGGACTGATGCTGAAGCTCCAATATTTTGGCCACCTGATTCTGACTCATAGGAAAAGACCTTGATGCTGGGTAAGATTGAAGGCAAAAGGAAAAGGGAGCAGCAGAGGATGAAATGGTTTGATAGCATCACTGACTCAACAGACATGAATCTGAGCAAACTCCAAGACACAGTGGAAGACAGAGGAGCCTGGCATGCTGCAGTCCATGGGGTTGCAAAATGTCAGACACGATTTTGCAACTGAACAACAACGACATAAGAACTGACTCTATTTCACTTCTGACGTGTATGCAGTGGTTCTAACATGTATATGCTTCTCTATTGTTCTATTCTGCACCTTCACGTACTAATATGAAGTAACCTATGATATGTTAAATGAAAAAAAATGAAGTGCAGAACAGAGTATACAGTATGCTACCTCATGTGTAAAAAAGGGAGGAAGGTCACAATCTGCATTAGAATTTGCTGGTATAGAAAAGATGGGAGCAAAGTTGGGCATTGGGGAGGCAAGGGTAGAAGGGAGATTTTTAGACTGTACACTGGTTTATGCTTTCTGCTTTTTGAATCTTGTGACTGTTTTTCTATTTTTTAACTAACCTGTTTTCAAAAACCTAAACCATTTTAAAGTATAATGTAGCTCATTAGGCTTTTCTTAAGTTCAAGTTTCAACATGTTAAAAAAATAAAATAAATATTTAAATAAAATGTGAACTGTAAAATTATGACTGTGTATATATTTGCATGTGCTCTACATGCTAGAATGATCCATCAAGACAGTCTGTGTGCTCCAAGCAGGTGACCCCTGGCACGCTGAGGACACAGTATTATAGTATATACAGAATTATGTATAGCCTTTAACTTGCAAGCTAAACAGGTTTAAAGAATGAGAGAATTCATGTTAGAGAGGAAACAAACTGCAAGCATAAGACTAACACCTGGCATTTTTCTCTGCTCCCCATTCTAAATCTCCAAAAGAAAGAACTCAGTTTCCAGGGGACCTCTGATAACACTTATACATGTTTAAGAGTCCTCAAGCGTTTTCGTTACAATTGGAGTTACAGTTAAACTATATTTTAAGATATTCGGGAACTCTTCAAGACTTTGGTCTGCATTGGAAGTGTACAAGTCAAAATATTTACGTGGGGATACATAAAAAGTCTTACAAAAAAGATACTTTCCACTTTGAAATATTACTAAAAACTTCAATTCACACGTTAGCACCAGTCAAGGAAAAACCTAGGCTCAGTTGCTCAGTCGTGTTTGACTTTTTGCAACCCCATGGACTGGCTCCTCTGTCCATGGGGTTCTTCAGGCAAGAATACTTGAGTGGGTTGCCATTTCCATCTTGACCCAGGGATCGAACCCGTGTCTTCTGAATAGGCAGGTGGATTCTTTACCACTGAGCCACCGGTAAGTCCATGATTCTATTAACTCTAGGGACCCTCTTCAGACTCACGTTAATCCAAATAAAAGCAATACAAACAGAAAATAAATATCAGAAAGTCTGACAAATTTTTAAATTTTTCCTAAGATGACCACTCTAATGCTATGTTAAAAACAAAAAAAATGCCTCAAAACTTTGTCTTTGCTACATTTGGAGGGAGCCGTGCTCTGCTTTGTGAGAGCCTTCAGCCTGGGCTTAGTTTGTCTGCTGCTTAATCCAACCATAGGTTTGCTCTACATTGTAGCATCAAAAACGTGCTTGATAGATGTTAAAAAGTAAAGGCATTTGCAAGCAGATGAGTTTGACTCCCAGCTCCAATATTTACCAATTGCACAATCTGTGGCAAGTCAGTTGGTTTCTTTAAATCTCTACTTTCTCATCTTTGTTCAAAATAATACCCACCTCTCAAGCATCTGCTTGCTGTTCACCAAGCCTCACTCTGAGCACTTTACAAATAAGTCATTTAATCATCAAAATGACTAGGAATTAAGTACTCATGTCAAACCTGAGAGGGCTGAGGGACTTTGAATAATTCCCCAAAGTCACAGAGCTGGCAAGTGACTGAACCAGAATTTATATGCAAGCAACCTAGATCCAGAATTTATGCTTTTCACCACCACAGAATATTGATAACGCTTCTGATGTTCAAGTATCACTTATCACACAGCTTGGATGTGCTGACAGAGACTAAGGTAAAAGTGGGTTATATCAAAGAGAATTTCTTTCTCAAACCACAGTCTGTGTATTAGCATTTATATCAAGGACCCAAGCTGCTTCTTTGTTTTCTTCTATCTTGATGAAATTGCTGTCAACCATCTAGTTTAGGATGACTCAACATTAGACACACATTCCATTTGGTCAAAGGGCTGAAGAGGAGAGGCAGGCATGTGTCCTCTCTGTAACAGTATCCCTCTAAACTCGCACATCTTACCTTAACACATAAAAGTGGGTTATATCAAAGAGAATTTCTTTCTCAAACCACAGTCTGTGTATTAGCATTTATATCAAGGACCCAAGCTGCTTCTTTGTTTTCTTCTATCTTGATGAAATTGCTGTCAACCATCTAGTTTAGGATGACTCAACATTAGACACACATTCCGTTTGGTCAAAGGGCTGAAGAGGAGAGGCAGGCATGTGTCCTCTCTGTAACAGTATCCCTCTAAACTCGCACATCTTACCTTAACACACTTTCCATTGCCTAGTATACGGTCATCTAGATAACTTTCATAGAAAAGAGGCTGCTGCTGCTGCTGCTAAGTCGCTTCAGTCGTGTCCGACTATGTGCGACCCCATAGATGGCAGCCCACCAGGCTCCCAGGTAAGTGGGATTCTCCAGGCAAGAACACTGGAGTGGGTTGCCATTTCCTTCTCCAATGCATGAAAGTGAAAAGTGAAAGTGAAGTCGCTCAGTCGTGTCCAACTAGTAGCGACCCCATGGAATGTAACCTACCAGGCTCCTCCGTCCATGGGATTTTCCAGGCAAGAGTACTGGAGTGGGGTGCCATTGCCTCCTCCAAGAAAAGAGGCTACAAACATTTAAATCAAGCAAAATGTTTAAAACTTAGAGAATCTGGGTAAAAGGTATTCAGGTGTTATCTATACCATTCTTTGTGTAACTTTAATATTTTATTTCTTTTTTATGGAGTATAGTTGCTTTACAGTATTGTATTAGTTTCTGCTTGCAATTTTTTCCATAAGTTCAGTTTTAAAGTTCTTTTTTAAGTCTATTTATGACAGGGGAAAAAAAGATATCTACTACTTAGTCAGAATTTAAATTCCAGACCCTATGCTAAGTACCTGTGGCAAAACCTGCAGTTTTCCCAATATCGACTCTTCTTTTCATCTGAAAAGTAATATAACCCTGATCTGCACAGGAGATTAGACTGTGGAGCCAAATCCCGCCACCTGTTTTATTTAAATGAAATCTGTTGGAACAGAACTATTTGTTTATATATACATATATAAATATTTATAATACAATATATTATCATATATATGGAAGGGATTCCCTAGTGGCTCAGACAGTAAAGAATTTGCCCACAATATGGGAGACCTGGGTTCAATACCTGGGTTGGAAAGATCCTCTGGAGAAGGAAATGGCAACCCACTCCAGTATTCTTGCCTGGTGAATCCCATGGACAAAGGAGCCTGGCAGGCTACAGTCACGGGGTCACAGAAAGTCAGACACTACTGAGCAACACACACACGTGTGTATGAAATATATGTTAGTATATGTATTTATGGCTGCTTTTGTGCTACAATGACAAGTAACCTGATCCACGAGACAGAAAATATTTGCTGCCAGGCCTTTTACCGAAAGAGTTGCTGACTCTCATAGTGATCACATATGAGATTTCCACATGTAGCTAGGTCTGTTTCTGGACTTTCACTCTATTTCATTGGTCTGTTTGATTACGCATGTGCCAGTATCACATGGTTTTAATTACAGAGGCCTTGCTGTATATTTCAATAAGAGGCGTGCGTGTCCCTCCGTGTAGCTCTTTCTTTTGCCATGTTTTCCTAAATATTCCAGAATGTTTATTTTTCCATATGAACTTTAATTCAAATCAACTTGTCTAGCACCAGAAAAAAAGTGTTGGTGATTTTATTGGGATAACATTAAAATTCCAGATTAGGGACAAAACTGATATTTTGAGATGAGGCTAAGAGACTTTCTCCATTTGTTTTAATCTTTTGTGTCTTTCAGGAATGTTTTATGGCTTTCTTTGTATGCATACTCAATGTGCTTTGTAAAGTCTAGTATAAACATTTTCTATTTTGGGGGTGCCTCTGCAAATAAGCATTAAGAAATTTGAGGTTTAAGAAATTTAAATGTTACATATTAACTTTAAATCCTGCTACTTTTCTAAATAACTTTATTGTTATCTAAAATTTAATTTATCAATTAATTATCTAGGGTGTACTCTCCCATTGAAATATAATGTAGTCACACACATAATTTTAAATTTTCTAGTGGTTAAGTTAAAAATTGTTAAAAGAAACAGGTGAAATAAATGTTAACAGTATCTTGTATTTAACTCAAGGTATCAAAAGTATTATTTCAATATAGAAATCAATAGTAAAAACGAAATATTTTTAANTCTAGGGTGTACTCTCCCATTGAAATATAATGTAGTCACACACATAATTTTAAATTTTCTAGTGGTTAAGTTAAAAATTGTTAAAAGAAACAGGTGAAATAAATGTTAACAGTATCTTGTATTTAACTCAAGGTATCAAAAGTATTATTTCAATATAGAAATCAATAGTAAAAACGAAATATTTTTAAAAATTGTATATAGGGTATAGATTTTCAAAATCCAATGTATATTTTGTTTATATACAGAATATTTCAATATAAATCTTAAACTTTTATCAGAAATATTTTGTGAGTTTAGATTTCATAACTTTTGCAGTTGGAAGAGTATATTCACATATCCAAATTATTTCAAACATACTTAAAACTTGTCTTGCCACTGAAGTAGTGCCAAAAAATCATTTTAATATTTGTGTCCTCACTGGCAAAACTTGTTCTTTCTTAGAAAAACTGATGTGAACTTTATAGCCAAAGCATCTATCACTGATTCTTGTGTCAACTCGGTATCACTAACATCAAATTTTAAAAGGTATTTCATAAGTTGAAATTCAGCCTTGAAGTAAGGAATTACAATCTCCCGCGGGGGACTCTCACCCAGTGGGGATAAGAATCTGGATAACTACTCCAGCACATCATTGTTCACGTGGACATTTCTGTGGGCTTTGTGGATTACATGATGTATCCTATTAACAGGTTTTCCTCTTTCCTCAGCTCATCCCCTCCTGTGCTTCACTCTGGCTTCCTAGCATCATCTCCTCCAAAAACAGCCTGCACCTAAGTCCTTATCTCATACTTTGTTTTTCCAAAAGGAATTCAAGAAAAGACAGAGATCTACCGAGTTTGGAGCATAGGCACGTGTAAAACGTGAAATGTTTGTAGAAAAACAAATTAGAACTATCTGATAAGTCCTCAAAATATTATTCTGGATTTTGATTAGAAAGTAAGATCTAGATGTATAAACGTATGATTTAAATTTGTTATTAAATTAAGAATGGAGAAAGGCAATGTTAAAAACTATAGTCTGTTCTGTGGCTATGTAAGAGAATATTTGTTTTTAGGCACTTATTCTTAAAAGTTCAGAAAAATATGTATATGTATGCATATATGCATTTGCATACATATACAAATGATACATGTAGGTTTCTAAACTTTTAAGGATAAATTGAAGAAAAGAGAGGGAAAGAGAGAGAGAGAATCTGGGTAAAGAGTATATGGGTGTTCCTCATGCTCTTTATGGAGATTTTCTGTAATAAAATTATTTCCAGATAAAAAGTTCCAAAAAAATCTATTATCAGGGGTCTCCTGGTGGCTCAGTGGTAAAGAGTTTGCCTACCAGTGCAGGAGACACGGGTTTGATCCATGATCTGGGAAGATCCCACATGCTGGGGCGCAACTAAGCCTGTGCGTCACAACAGTTAAGCCTGTGCTCTAGAGCCCAGGAGACACAGCTGCAGCCCACGCGCCCTGGAGACTGTGCACTGCAGCAGGAGACGCCCTGCAATGAGAAACCTGCTCACTGCAGCTAGAGAAAAGCCCAAGCGGCAGTGAAGACCGCGCACAGCCAAAAACAGAAAATAAATGGGATTATCTTAAAAAATCTATTACAGAGTTTCTTTCAAAAGCAGCAAACGAGTCATAGCTTCAGGGTCAGCAGGCTTTTGTCTTTTTTACTGCCTACCTATAACAAAAGTTCCCAAAACACTGACAAGCTAATACTCTCGAAGACTCCACATTTAGGTTCACTAAGAAAAAAGAGGAAATATTCACTCGGAAGTGAGTATAAACAGCCACACTTTCCCCCACTTGGAAACAAAAGGTAGTGTTGGCTATTGCCTTTAAAAACGTGGCTGGCCCTTTCCTTACCGTGATGACCTGATTTACAGAGGTGCTGAGGAAATTCATTAGAAAATGGTAAAACAGCTGAGATTTCGGATTCAAAGGTCATGTGCTGACGTAATTTCTTTCCTGAATTTCTTGGAAATTTTGGTCAGGAAATCTCTTGCTGAGTTAGTAAGTAGACACAATACAGATAAGATGGGGGAAAGGTCTGTGAATGAACCCTGGCCAGCAACTCACAACTGTCGTCCATTCTAACTGCTCATTCGCAGTTTTCCGCGGTCTCTAATCGTACCTGACAAGTCATCATCTGGTCTATGCTTAAATAAGTTCGTTATACATGAAACAGCACTATTAATCTGTCTCCTTGTATTAACAGTAATGGTCATGGCATTAATTTTAATAGAAATGTAAAAATTAGGAAGATTTTAATATTATGATTATGATTAAAAAGGGGAAGTTGGATTTATGTATATATACTTATTTGGAAGAAAAATATTTATAAATTATCATTAAGCAAAAAAAAAAGATTGTAAATTAGTTTACTTAATATTGCTCTCTGATTTTTGTACAAAAAGCTGTAAACTTGCTCCCCACCTGCCCCCCCAAAACAATCTAGAAGAATAAATTCCAAACAACTCCAAACCATTAATAGTGCTTTCCTGCAGGGAGGGTGGTGGAAACAACTGATTCCTACTTCTTGTGTTTCTTTGTGGGGAGAGTTTCCCTTACACTTCTGACCTCTTGATGCTTATTTCTTGTTCCAATCCTTGGAGGTGTGTGGACGGTATGGTGGGATATGTTTATTCTCTCCAACTCTTATTTCCAGGAAAGGAATAGGTATTAGAGAACTACCATTCCCGGGTGAAGGGGTAGATTGGTAGGTCTGAAGAAATGAACAAGTGTGACTCAGTCACACTGTCTCTTCCCCTCTGGAAGGGGACTTCGGCAGAGACCATCCTTCATTTCAGGCTGTAAGTTACGGGACGTAGACCCTCTGAGGACAGGAGGCTGTGGTTGTGAAGGGTTCCTCGTGGCCCGAGGGCAAGTGCTACCCTAGAGTTTGGTATTAGCAAGCCTGCAGCTGTCTCCCACCTAGACTAAAGCTTCTCCAGTGGATCCAACAGTAACAAAGCGGATGTGGTATCTGCCTGATTCCTTATTTCTCACTGGTTCTGAATTTGGATGAGTAACAAGTATCCTTTATTAGAGACCCTCGAGCATGAAAACACTATTTTCTTTTTGTTATGCTTATACATGGTTTGAATATTTTGTAAGGATGACATGTGTTACATGTAGAGATATGGATATCTTTAGATATAGAGGTATAAGCTCATAAAATCTATATCCTTCATTTTTACCTAATGCATGCACATGCTAAGTCACTTCAACTCTGTGACCCCATGGACTGTATGTAGCCCAGCAGGATCCTCTGTCCATGGGGTTCTCCAGACAAGAATACTGGAGTGGGTTGCTGTGCCCTCCTCCAGGGGATCTTCGCAATCCAGGGATCAAAGCCACGGCTCCTGGGTTGCAGGTGGATTCCTTACTGCTGAGCTACCAGGGAAGCCCTTTTACCTAATATCAATATTTTTATTTCCTCTCGGATATGTATGGTCCTTTGTACTTCAGTTGCTTAAAGCAACCACATTGCCTTCCAAGCTTAGAGGGGGTGCTTTCCTTGATCCACTTTCTACTCCCTTGGTATTGGACACTAATTCTCTAGTTCTGTACATACTTTCTGTTATGATATAAACTGTCTAATTTGACTTCTCTCAAGAAGGTCATTGCCTTTCTTTTCCATTAAGTCATTTCTATTCTGACTTGAGAAAAAGCTCTTCCTATTTTTCCAGACTCCCAAAATAATTTTTCTTTGGTGACAGCCTAAGAGTGGTCTCCCAAGAATTTATGGAATGCTTTCTTCATTTTCCACATCACGGGCTTCAAACATATAAAATACTATGTCCTCTCAAATCTCTTTCTGTCCAGGGAAAATGTTCTGACTTTTTTAAAGCTATCCATCACATGTCATGGTTCTGATTCCCTTTNACAGCCTAAGAGTGGTCTCCCAAGAATTTATGGAATGCTTTCTTCATTTTCCACATCACGGGCTTCAAACATATAAAATACTATGTCCTCTCAAATCTCTTTCTGTCCAGGGAAAATGTTCTGACTTTTTTAAAGCTATCCATCACATGTCATGGTTCTGATTCCCTTTAATGTATTGGCAGCTCAGTGATAAAGAACCCGCCTGCCAATGAAGTAGTGGGTTTGATCCCTGGGTTGGGAAGATCTCCTGGAGAAGGAAATGGCAACCCATTCCAGTTATTCATGCCTGGAAAATCTCACGGGCAGAGAAGCCTGGTGAGTTACAGTCCATGGGGCCGCGAAAGAGTCAGGTACCCCTTAGTGACTAAACAACAGCAACCATATATTGGCCAGATTCCTCTGCATGGCCCCTGGTTTGTTGATAAGCCCCCNATGGCAACCCATTCCAGTTATTCATGCCTGGAAAATCTCACGGGCAGAGAAGCCTGGTGAGTTACAGTCCATGGGGCCGCGAAAGAGTCAGGTACCCCTTAGTGACTAAACAACAGCAACCATATATTGGCCAGATTCCTCTGCATGGCCCCTGGTTTGTTGATAAGCCCCCGATGACACCCACGGTGGAATACAGCTCTCTGGGTGTGATCCAACCAATGCTGAACAGAAAAGGGTCACAACCTACTTCGTGGGTGTCACACTCTTAGCACAGTGGGAAGAGTGGTGGTAACTCTTACCATATGTGTGATATTGATGATCATATCATAGGATCCACTCATATTGGGCTAACTAATATGGAACACATAATCACTGTCATCCACGCTGTTGGTAACACATTGAACTGTGGTGTTGGAGAAGACACTTGAGAGTCCCTTGGACTGCAAGGAGATCCAACCAGTCAATTCCACAGGAAATCAGTCCTGAATATTCACTGGAAGAACTGATGCTGAAGCTGAGGCTCCGATACCTTGGTCACCTGATGCAGAGAACTGACTCACTGGAAAAGACCCTGATGCTTGGAAGGATTGAAAGCAGGAAGAGAAGGGGATGACAGAGGATGAGATGGTTGGATGGCATCACCGACATGATGGACGTGAGTGTGAGCAAGCTCCGGGAGTTGGTGACGGACAGGGAAGCCTGGCTTGTTGCAGTCCATGGGGTCGCAAAGAGTCAAACACAACTGAGCGACTGAACTGAACTGAACTGAATCTGACTGTAGCCTTGGCCACATGATATTGCAGTTCAGCCTCAGTAACCTGAATGTTCCTAATATGCCACACCCTGGGCTCATCTGTTCCACATCCACTGTGGTGACAGGAAGGACACACTCAAGGTAGGGAAAATCACTTCCTGGTTGGAGTCCAAAAAGGAAATTGTTCGGCAGCTTCCTGGGATGCTTCCTGTGCAACATCATGAACCTTCCCCTGGAAAACTGCTTGACCATGTCCTACCCAACACCATGAGCGAGGGCTGCCGGGCTCTCTAGGTCTCCCTCAACCACCACCAGCCCTTATCTCTACTCCTTCACTCCTACAACTTGTTTAGCCAAAGCTAAACTAGTTGATTTAACAGCACGTTTACATTTCCAATTCCTGTGCAATGCCAGGCTTCCAACCTCTCTCCCCCTCATCCACCCCCCACCCCCACCTCTTTACTTTTCTTATCAGATTTCACCTCCTTGAGAAGCTTTGGCTCCACACACCATCAGAGTTAACCATTCTGTCTCCCTTGCTTCCTGGCCTTTGCACTACTGGGAACTCACACTGAAGGGTGAGGGGCTGGAAGTCGGGGTGGTTTTTATCCACTTCCACTGCCTAGCACGCTGCCTGACCTGCGGTGGGGACTCAGAATCTATCAATTGGAAAAGAACAGAGTGTCCAAAGTTTTAAGGCAGGGAGTTCTGGCTTTTAGAGCGAGAAAAGCGTGGTGCTCTGAGGACAGAACAAAATAAGCTTGAAGGGCGGTAGGATGTAGGAACAGAACGCACCTTGCCCTCTCCGCCCTTCCCACTGTGTTACAATTGTTGCAGAATTCTTGAGCCCTCCCTCCGGGAAAGCATAGTTTGTCCTTTCCCTATTTGATATTAGGAAATATATTTGTCCCGTTCTTCTCCTTCCCCATATAAGGCCAATATACGTACCTTACCCAATCAACAGATGACTCACAAGATTTCCACCCCATTCCTTTGTTCTCTAGCTATAAAAACAGGCAGATGACCCATGTTCCTTGTTGGCTCTCCCTGGAGCCAGCCCTCTGTTCCAAACAGCATCTCCCACTCTGATGAATTCTATTCTTCTCTCCTCCTTCCTCATGTCTGGAAATTCTTTTCCAATCCACACATGGGCCATGACAAAAAGAGCAAAATCTAAAGCCTTCCTCATCGAGATGAAGCCACAGAAGCTCAGAGAAGTGAAGGGACTTATCATTTGTCCCGTTCTTCTCCTTCCCCATATAAGGCCAATATACGTACCTTACCCAATCAACAGATGACTCACAAGATTTCCACCCCATTCCTTTGTTCTCTAGCTATAAAAACAGGCAGATGACCCATGTTCCTTGTTGGCTCTCCCTGGAGCCAGCCCTCTGTTCCAAACAGCATCTCCCACTCTGATGAATTCTATTCTTCTCTCCTCCTTCCTCATGTCTGGAAATTCTTTTCCAATCCACACATGGGCCATGACAAAAAGAGCAAAATCTAAAGCCTTCCTCATCGAGATGAAGCCACAGAAGCTCAGAGAAGTGAAGGGACTTATCTAAGTCACCCAGCAAGAGTCAGCGCAGGGAGTCAAACTCAGATCTGAGTCCAGAGAACTCAGGCTCTCCGTTCCTTCCAAGGTTGCCCCCTTGAAACGCTGTTTTCTGAAAAGGGATTTTAGCGTTGGGTCCCTGAACAACGGTTTTTACTTCTGATTTTAATCTAGAGGACACTGTAACCCGAGGATGGTTTGTTTTGCCCTCTTTGCTTTAGCAGCTGGGAAGCTCAGAGACGAATTTCTAGCAAAATAAAGGACACAGGCCAGCATCTCATGGACAGGCACTTCTCTTTTTCCTTATCACCTTCCCACCCTGAAATCCTATCTTACAATTCTTTCCTCTTGTGCTCATTGCTGCACACCTCTAGACAGAAGATAAAAATACCTGAATGGTGAGGTCACACATATGGCAGGACTGGGATCAGAGCCTCCCCTCTACACCCATCCCTGGCACTGCTCAGGATCACCAAACACCCCTTGCCCTCAGGGAGCTTATGGTCATGGAGCTCTTCTGACCAAACCCTGGAGAACTTTCAAAGGTCTCTCTGTCCTCCTTTTGTTTATCTCAAACCTTGGATATTTCTCTGAAAACCTGATTAAACGTTTTCCCTACACGCAGCACACAAAAAGCAAAATCTCCCCAGCCATTCATTTTGCCAGTTATTCTGGGAGAACAAGAAGAGTTCAAGGGAAAGAACACAAGTGCGTTTCATTACCATAAGACACCAAGACCAGAATATGGTTCACAGAGGTCCCTGCGTTCTGACAGGCACATTTAGCTAAACAATTACCTGTTTTGTGCATTGTCGTAAACCACGGCATCTTCCATAAAATGTCCAAATGTTACCGAGGGTGGAATTGGACCCTGGGGCCCTATTTCCTGCCACATTACAAGACGGTAATTAACTTAGCTCAGAGGTCCCGGTTCCTCCTCGGCACCTCCAGGTTCTGCCTTTCCTTGCTCCTTTCAAGACAGCTCAGTAGCTCACAAACTCAGAGCCTCAGGACTGTGTCTGTGAGAAGCTCCCCACCTTCCCAGACATCACACCTCCAGGCGGCCTGATGCACCCCAGTTAACTTCCACCTGGGGTCACCCACACAGCAGAAAGCTTCTCAGAGGTACCATTAAAGGAACACATACCAATATTCCTGAAGAAATTCTATTTGCTTGGCAACACCAGGACACCAGACCCTGGTCCCTTGTGCTTTCAAGAGCCAGTCAGTGACTCCTGAACCAGAGCCTGAAACCCACACCCCAGGAGAAGCATTCCAGCTTCCTCCACGACCTGATGGCTCCGTGTCTGGCTTCTTGTCCCACAAGTACCTACAGTCCAGCCTCACACAAGTACCAGCCAGTGCTCTGAAGGTGCCATGATGTCTATGCCTTTACCCATGTTGGCCATCCCCCATCTTCTCTTGACAAACTCGCGCTCATCCTGCAAGAATCTTCATCATCACTCGCTCCTCCAGCAGCCTCATGCCCATCCCCAACCATCAGCCAGGTCCTCCTCCTGCGTCCTTCAAGCCAAGTCCCAGCTGAAGGCAGGAGAGGTTAATTTCAACCTCAAGCCTCAGAAGGAGGCCACATGGCTTGGTGACCAAACCCTCTCATTCCCACTCTCACCAGAGTTCTGGTTCGTAAATACCACCCTTCCACACACATACAACAAACAACAGCTAACAAGTCACACTTTTATCTGTTTTAGCTGTTGGGATTCCATGTCAGATTTGTTTGTCAACAAATAAACTCTCAAATCATCCCACCCTCTCCTCACCCACTGAGTCCAAAAGTCTGTTCTTTATGTCTGTATCTCCTTTGTTGCCCTGTACATAGGATCATCAATGCCATCTTTCTAGATTCCATATATGTGTGCTAATATACAGCATTTGTCTTTCTCTTTCTGACTTACTTCACTTCCTGGAGGGACAGGGTTGGGAGGAAGGTGGGAGGAGGGTTCAGGATGGAGGGGACCTGTGTATACCTATGGCCAATTCATATCGACATATGGCAAAAAACCATCACATATTGTAAAGTAATTATCCTCCAATTAAAATAAATAAATAAATTTTTAAAAAATAATAAACCTATGTTAGTTCCTAACATACGACAAAGTGAATCAGCCTCACATATACAGAGGTCAGCCTCACATATACAGAG
The DNA here is from genome assembly GCA_006410675.1 of Oreotragus oreotragus. Lineage (NCBI taxonomy): Eukaryota > Metazoa > Chordata > Mammalia > Artiodactyla > Bovidae > Oreotragus > Oreotragus oreotragus. The sequence goes on from SJYX01024596.1 coordinate 127,073, forward strand.
GTATTCTCTTTTGGGGATTTCCTTCCACAACTCTGTAAAGCAACTATATGCCAATAAAAATTAATGTGAAAATGAAGCTAAAATAATAAAAATAAATTTGTTTTGTGCTTAAAAAATTATGCTATGAATTTGATGCTGGTTTTCCTGGAGTGGGTGGAGAATAGATGTGAACCATGCTGTCTGGGGCTACAGAGCAGAGCACCTCTTAGATGAGAGAGAGTCGAGCAAGGCCAGCCTAGGGGAACTGGGAAGGGCATTTAGAGTAGGAGGGACAGCGTGTGTGAATACCAGACTTTGGCACAGTGGTTCTTCTGCCAAAGGCCACAGCCTCTGTCTCTCTGCCCCTCTCCAGGGGTCCCTGTCCCCTTGCCCTCCCAGGCCTGGCAGGGGCTGCTCATCACGGGCCCCTGTCCTGGGACGCTCACCAGCCTGGGTTGGTTTCATTTAACTTTGCCCACAACTCTGTAAATGTCCTCTCCTTAAACACTCTCCAGACTCCCTTCTGAGGGTGTCAACTGTTCCCCACCAGGACTCAGACCTGCATCGCTCACAGCCTTGATTCATCTGCTTAACCATGGAGAAGAAAAAGAGGCAAGTACGGGGTTTGCAGAGCACCCCCGTCAGGCCAAGTGCTTTGCCAGTGTCATCTCATTGATCCTCATAGCACGTCTGTAATACGTGTCATCGGTCCTTTTAAGCAAGGAGGAGACAGAGGCATTGAAGGTGAAGTGACCCATCTGAAATAGCATGCCCTTTTTCTTTTAACCTTAGAAGCATCTTTCCAAACCTCTCTCTCTCACTGTGAAGTGACGTGGCTAAGGACCACTCACTCTTATTCCCGGTTTATGTGTAAAGAGAGTCTTGAATGATGCCCACAATGGTGATGATGCTTGTTTGAGGGCGGGGTGAGAGACAGGATTCATGAGGTCTGAGATTGTTTTCCTTTTACCTTTGTACTTTTATATATTGCTTACATTTTCAAAATAATGAGCATGCATCATTTTACAAAAAACAATGATAATTATTCTAAAAAATAGAAACTGGTGCCTAGGAATCAGTGCATAGGGAACAGTAAGCCCATAAGGAGCATTTCATTCATTTCTCTCTCATGACTGCCTGCCTGGAAAGGTGGGGTGTAATCCCAACATCACCCTATTATCAGACATTGAATCAGTCCACCCAAGTCCACCCCACACATTGACATGGGTACCAGGGCTACAATTATTTTCATCCTACTCCAAAGTAATTTCATAACAATATTTATGAATTAATTTTATGATCTAGAAATTGTCCTAATTAATACAAAGTCATAAAGATGTTTTTTCTATTTTTTTTAAGTTTTACAATTTTAACTCTTACATTGAAGCCTGTGATCCATGGTGTTAATTCTGAGGTGGGAAGTAAAATGAGGTTCATTTTTGGCATATGGATATTACCTTGGGACCAATATCAAAACCCGAGTGAATATGTATGTATGGTTCTATTTCTGAACTCTATATTCTATCCCACTGATCTATAAATCCACTTTTACAGCAATACCAACACTCTTGATTATCATAACTTTAGAGTTAATTTTGAAATCAGGTGATGTGAGTGCTCCAACTTTTAAAAAAATATTTAAGCTGAGTCCTTAATATTTCTACATAAATTTTTATTTGTGTATTGTTTATTTTGTTTCTAAGAGTTATATTGGCCAACAATTTTTTTTGAACATTTACAACATGCCAGGGAAATGTTTTAAACCTAATGCACTTAATTCTCAGCTATCTTGGTAGGCAGTGGAGTAACCAGCCTTCAAGAGGGCCCCTAGGGTCTCTATCTCCTAATAAATGTTTTTGGTTTTGGTTGCACTGGGTCTTCGTTGAAGCACATGGGCTTTCTCTAGTTGTGACTCTCTAGTTCCAGTGCAAGGCCTTCTCCTGTTGACGAGCACAGACTCTAGGGCGCGAGGGTTCTGTGCCTGTGGCGGGTGGACCTGGTTGCCCCACAGAACGTGGGATCTTAGTTCCTGACCAGGAATCACACCCGCATCCATCGCATTGGAAGGAGCATTCTTAGCCACTGGACCACCAGGGAAGTCCCATCCTAGTAATTTTTAAAAATATTTATTCATGTATCTCTTTGGCTGTGCCAGGCCTTAGTTGCTGCACACAAGATCTCCAATCCGGCATGCAGGATCTTTTAGCTGTGGCGTGTGACCAAGGATCGAACCTGGGCCTCTTGCATTGGGAGCGTGGAGTCTTAGCCACTGGACCACCAAGGAAGTCTCTCTACATGAATCTTAGACTCAGTTTGGCAATTTCTATTTTAGAAACCCGTTGGAATTTCAATTAGGATTGTTCTGAAAACAGAGATAAATTTAGGGAGACCAACTAGTAAGTTTTGCAATCTGTGACCATAGTATATTTCTGCATTTATTTCAACCTTCTTTAATGTTGTGTATGCACATGCAGGTTTTTGTTTTGTTTATTTATTTATTTTTAATTTTACTTTACAATACTGTATTGGTTTTGACATACATCAACATGAATCCCCCACGGATGTACACGTGTTCCCAATCCTGAACCCCCCTCCCACCTCCCTCCCCCTACTATCTCTCTGGGTCATCCCAGTGCACCAGCCCCAAGCATCCTGTATCCTGCATCAAACCTAGACTGTCGATTTGTTTCTTATATGATATTATACACGTTTCACTGCCATTCTCCCAAATCATATTTTGTTAAATTTATTCCTTGAAATATCTTGGTTTGATATAATCATATATTGGCAGACCTCGGAGATATTGCTGGTTCAGTTTCCATACCATCACTACAAAGCAAACATCGGAATAAAGTGAAGTCACGTGAGCTGTTTGATCTCCCAATGCAATACAAAAGTGGTGCTTACACTACACTGCAGTCTTGTTGTTGTTCAGTTGTCAAGTTGTGTCCGACTCTTTGCAACCCCATGGACTGCAGCACTCCAGGCTCATCTGTCCTCCACATCTCCGGAATTCGCTTAAACTCATGTCCATTGAGTCAGTGATGCCATCCCACCGTCTCATCCTCTGCTGCCCCCTCCTCCTCCTGCCCTCAACCTTTCCCAGCACAGAGTCTTTTCCAGTGAATGGGCTTGTCAGATCATGGTGGCCTAAGTATTAGAGCTTCAGCTTCAGCAACAGTCCTTCCAATGAATATTCAGGGTTGATTTCCTTTAGGATTCACTGGTTTGATCTCCTTGCAGTCCAAGGGACTCTCAACAGCCTTCTCCAGCACCACAATTCAAAAGTATCAGTTCTTCAGCACTCAGCCTGCTTTATGGTCCAACTCTCACATCTGTACATGACTACTGAAAAACCATAGCTTTGACTGTCCAGTTCTTGGTCAGGAAAGTGATGTCTCTGCTTTTTAATACCCTGTCTGGGTTTGTCTTAGCTTGTCTTCCAAGGAGCAAGTGTGACTTGCATGGTGTGGCTCAGCTTCATTGAGTTACACAAGACCCTTCATCATGACAACGCTGTGATTCATGAAGGGGATACTGTAGTCTAGTAAGTGTGCAATAGCATTATGTCTTTAAAAAGCACATACTTTAATTGAAAAATAGTTTTACTGCTGAAAAATGCTAACCATCATTTGAACGCTCAGCAAGTCATACTAACATCAAACATGACTGATCACAGATCACCATAACAAATTCAATAAGAATTTAAAAGTTTGAAATATTGTGAGAAGTACCAGAATGTGATGCAGAGACTGGAAGTGGGCAAATGCTGTTGGAAAAATGGTGCCTATAGACTTGCTGGGTGCACAGCTGCCACGAACCTTCCATTTGTGAAAGGTGCAATGTCTATGAAGTTCGATAAAGTGAAGCACAATGAGACAAAGTATGCTTGTATTGCTTTTTAAAATTTTAATGGCAATTATTCAATGGTATTTATAGAAGTACCACTGATTTTTGCATATTAATCTGATATTCTGCAACCTTATCAATCTCACTTTCCAGTGCTATTAGCTTTTTTGTCTTTGGGATATTCTATGGGGAAGATAATGTCATCTGGGAAGAAACAGTTGTGTTTCTTCCTTTCTACTTCATCTGGTGTTTATTTCTTTTTCATATCTTGTGTCAGTGTCTAGAACCACACATGTAGTGATGAACAGAAGTGGTAAAGCAGACATCTTCACCTTGTTCCTGATCTTAAGGAAAAGCATTCAGTTTTTCACCAGTAAGGGGGATGATAGCTATAAGCTAACTTAGAAAGTTTCTTTCTATAGCTACTTTTCTAAGGATTTCTGTTATTGTTCAGTAGCTCAGTTGTATCCAACTCTTTGTGACCCCATGGACTGCAGCAAAGCAGACTCCCGTATCCTTCACTATCTCCCAACGTTTGCTCAAATTCATGTCCATTGAGTTGGTGATGCTATCTAGCCATCTCATCTTCTGAAGCCCCCTTCTCCTTTTGCCTTCATTCTTTCCTGGCATCAGAGTCTTCTCCAATGAGTTGACTCTTTCGCATTAGGTGACCAAAGTATTGGAGCTGCAGCTTCAACATTAGTCCATTCACTGATGTTTTAATTCCAGGTATAAAACCCACTTGGTCACAATGCATTGTCATTTTATGTATTACTGGAGTCAGTTGGTTGAAATTTTGTTAAAGATTTGTATATCCAAGAAGGGTATTAGTCTGTAGTCTTCTTTCTTGTAATATCTTTAAGTAGTTTCGGTATCAGGGTAAAGCCAGTCTCATGAAATAAGTCATATTACCCCCTCTTCTATTTACAGCAAGAGTTGTATGCAATTAATATTATTTCTTTTTTAAATGACAGAATTCACCAATGAAGCCAGCTGAGACTGGAGGACTTTTTGTTTGTTTATTTTTATGAGAAATTGTTAAACTATAAATTCAACTTATTTACTAGATGTAGAGTTATTTAGCTTGTTTATTTCTTCTTGAGTGAGCTTTTGTAGCTTGTGTATTTTAAGGAACTTGTCCATTTCGTGTAAGTTGTGGGATATATTGGCATTAAGGTGTTAAGGTGCATTCTCTTATTATTATTTTAGTATCTGCAGGACATGTCGCGATGCCTTCTCTCATTCTTGATACTGATAATTTGTGTCTTCTCTCCTTTTCCTAATGAGTCTAGCTATAGACTTACCAGTTTTATTGATCACACAAAGAACTAGATTTTGGTTTTGTTGCTTTTTGTCTATTGCTTTTCTGTTTTCTATTTCAGTGCTTTCTGCTCTTAACTTTATTTTCTTTTTTCTGATTACTTTTTGTTTAGTTCGGCATGCTTTTTCAAATTTCTTAAAGTGGAAGATTAAGTTGCTGATCTGAAACATTTTTCCTCAAATAAATATTTAACATTGTAAATTTCTCTTTAAGCACTACTTTAGCCGTGTCTCACTAATTTTTATGTTTTGCTTACAATTTTATTCATAGCAAAATATTTTTTAAATTTCCTTGTGATTTCTTCTTTGATGTATGATTCCTGAAGTGTCAGATTTACTTTCTATGTATTTAGCAACTATTCCAAATCTTTTTTTGTTATTAACATAAATTTAATCCTATTGTATTTATAAAACATATTATTATGTTTTATAATCTCTAAAGTTTATTGGGACTTGTTATTACAGCCCAGGATATCTTCTATCTTGATGAATATTCCTTATGTTCTAAAAAAGAATAGGTACTTCGCTTTTGTTGTTGACGTGTTCTACCAATGTCAGTTATGTCGAGGTGATATTATTTGTTAGCAGTAAATCTTCTACATCCTTTTTCACTTTCTACTTGTTCTATCCAGTATCAAGAGAGAAGTATTAAATGTCCATTGTAATTATAGATTTGTGTATCTTTTTAACTGTTTCAGGTTTTCTGCACATAAAATTCTACTGTTAAATACATATGCATTTAGAAGTCTTACACCCTCTTCCTAAACTCCATTGCTGTGGATACACTGTTGGGAACTTCTCTGATAGCTCAGTAGGTAAAGAATCTGCCTGCAGTGCAGGAGACCCAGATTCGACCCCTGGGTTGGGAAGATCCCCTGGAGAAGGAAGCTGCAAACCACTCCAGTATTGTTGCCTGGAAAATCCCATGGACAGGGGAGCCTAGCAGGCTGCAGTCCTTGGCATCGCAAGAGTTGGACATGTCTTAGCGACTATTTCCACCGCAGTGTTGAGGGTTATCATGGACACTTTATAGATGATAGTCAACTTTTGTCTGAGGCCCAGTTAGGTGGAATAAATGATCTTGAAGTTCATTACCCTTCCCATTGCCATTTTCCAAAGCAATCGCCAAAAAAAAAAGATTAACAAAATGAAAACCTAAACACTATTCTGCCAATATATTTACCAATGTGAAAATAGAAACCACTGAAAACAGCATGAATTTAAGACCACACTGATAATTCACTAACAAAAAATGTATTCTGCTTGCTTAGTCACTAAGTCATGTCTGACTCTTTGCAATCCCATGAACTGTAGCCCACCAGGCCCCTCTGTCCATGGGATTTTCCAAGCAAGAATACTGGAGTGGGTTGCCATTCCCTTCTCCAGGGGATCTTCCCAGACCAGGGATCAAACCCTTGTCTCCTGCTTTGGAAGGCAGATTCTTGGCCACTGAGCCATCTGGGAAGCCGAAATTAAGGAAATTTCAACTCTTCACCTAAGTTTGAGCTACAAGAATTTGGAATATTGGTGAGAAGTCAGGCTCCTTAATCTTGAAATATCTTGGTTTGATATAATCATATATTGGCAGACCTCGGAGATATTGCTGGTTCAGTTTCCATACCATCACTACAAAGCAAACATCGGAATAAAGTGAAGTCACGTGAGCTGTTTGATCTCCCAATGCAATACAAAAGTGGTGCTTACACTACACTGCAGTCTTGTTGTTGTTCAGTTGTCAAGTTGTGTCCGACTCTTTGCAACCCCATGGACTGCAGCACTCCAGGCTCATCTGTCCTCCACATCTCCGGAATTCGCTTAAACTCATGTCCATTGAGTCAGTGATGCCATCCCACCGTCTCATCCTCTGCTGCCCCCTCCTCCTCCTGCCCTCAACCTTTCCCAGCACAGAGTCTTTTCCAGTGAATGGGCTTGTCAGATCATGGTGGCCTAAGTATTAGAGCTTCAGCTTCAGCAACAGTCCTTCCAATGAATATTCAGGGTTGATTTCCTTTAGGATTCACTGGTTTGATCTCCTTGCAGTCCAAGGGACTCTCAACAGCCTTCTCCAGCACCACAATTCAAAAGTATCAGTTCTTCAGCACTCAGCCTGCTTTATGGTCCAACTCTCACATCTGTACATGACTACTGAAAAACCATAGCTTTGACTGTCCAGTTCTTGGTCAGGAAAGTGATGTCTCTGCTTTTTAATACCCTGTCTGGGTTTGTCTTAGCTTGTCTTCCAAGGAGCAAGTGTGACTTGCATGGTGTGGCTCAGCTTCATTGAGTTACACAAGACCCTTCATCATGACAACGCTGTGATTCATGAAGGGGATACTGTAGTCTAGTAAGTGTGCAATAGCATTAGTCTTTAAAAAGCACATACTTTAATTGAAAAATAGTTTTACTGCTGAAAAATGCTAACCATCATTTGAACGCTCAGCAAGTCATACTAACATCAAACTTGACTGATCACAGATCACCATAACAAATTCAATAAGAATTTAAAAGTTTGAAATATTGTGAGAAGTACCAGAATGTGATGCAGAGACTGGAAGTGGGCAAATGCTGTTGGAAAAATGGTGCCTATAGACTTGCTGGGTGCACAGCTGCCACGAACCTTCCATTTGTGAAAGGTGCAATGTCTATGAAGTTCGATAAAGTGAAGCACAATGAGACAAAGTATGCTTGTATTGCTTTTTAAAATTTTAATGGCAATTATTCAATGGTATTTATAGAAGTACCACTGACTTTTGCATATTAATCTGATATTCTGCAACCTTATCAATCTCACTTTCCAGTGCTATTAGCTTTTTTGTCTTTGGGATATTCTATGGGGAAGATAATGTCATCTGGGAAGAAACAGTTGTGTTTCTTCCTTTCTACTTCATCTGGTGTTTATTTCTTTTTCATATCTTGTGTCAGTGTCTAGAACCACACATGTAGTGATGAACAGAAGTGGTAAAGCAGACATCTTCACCTTGTTCCTGATCTTAAGGAAAAGCATTCAGTTTTTCACCAGTAAGGGGGATGATAGCTATAAGCTAACTTAGAAAGTTTCTTTCTATAGCTACTTTTCTAAGGATTTCTGTTATTGTTCAGTAGCTCAGTTGTATCCAACTCTTTGTGACCCCATGGACTGCAGCAAAGCAGACTCCCGTATCCTTCACTATCTCCCAACGTTTGCTCAAATTCATGTCCATTGAGTTGGTGATGCTATCTAGCCATCTCATCTTCTGAAGCCCCCTTCTCCTTTTGCCTTCATTCTTTCCTGGCATCAGAGTCTTCTCCAATGAGTTGACTCTTTCGCATTAGGTGACCAAAGTATTGGAGCTGCAGCTTCAACATTAGTCCATTCACTGATGTTTTAATTCCAGGTATAAAACCCACTTGGTCACAATGCATTGTCATTTTATGTATTACTGGAGTCAGTTGGTTGAAATTTTGTTAAAGATTTGTATATCCAAGAAGGGTATTAGTCTGTAGTCTTCTTTCTTGTAATATCTTTAAGTAGTTTCGGTATCAGGGTAAAGCCAGTCTCATGAAATAAGTCATATTACCCCCTCTTCTATTTACAGCAAGAGTTGTATGCAATTAATATTATTTCTTTTTTAAATGACAGAATTCACCAATGAAGCCAGCTGAGACTGGAGGACTTTTTGTTTGTTTATTTTTATGAGAAATTGTTAAACTATAAATTCAACTTATTTACTAGATGTAGAGTTATTTAGCTTGTTTATTTCTTCTTGAGTGAGCTTTTGTAGCTTGTGTATTTTAAGGAACTTGTCCATTTCATGTAAGTTGTGGGATATATTGGCATTAAGGTGTTAAGGTGCATTCTCTTATTATTATTTTAGTATCTGCAGGACATGTCGCGATGCCTTCTCTCATTCTTGATACTGATAATTTGTGTCTTCTCTCCTTTTCCTAATGAGTCTAGCTATAGACTTACCAGTTTTATTGATCACACAAAGAACTAGATTTTGGTTTTGTTGCTTTTTGTCTATTGCTTTTCTGTTTTCTATTTCAGTGCTTTCTGCTCTTAACTTTATTTTCTTTTTTCTGATTACTTTTTGTTTAGTTCGGCATGCTTTTTCAAATTTCTTAAAGTGGAAGATTAAGTTGCTGATCTGAAACATTTTTCCTCAAATAAATATTTAACATTGTAAATTTCTCTTTAAGCACTACTTTAGCCGTGTCTCACTAATTTTTATGTTTTGCTTACAATTTTATTCATAGCAAAATATTTTTTAAATTTCCTTGTGATTTCTTCTTTGATGTATGATTCCTGAAGTGTCAGATTTACTTTCTATGTATTTAGCAACTATTCCAAATCTCTTTTTGTTATTAACATAAATTTAATCCTATTGTATTTATAAAACATATTATTATGTTTTATAATCTCTAAAGTTTATTGGGACTTGTTATTACAGCCCAGGATATCTTCTATCTTGATGAATATTCCTTATGTTCTAAAAAAGAATAGGTACTTCGCTTTTGTTGTTGACGTGTTCTACCAATGTCAGTTATGTCGAGGTGATATTATTTGTTAGCAGTAAATCTTCTACATCCTTTTTCACTTTCTACTTGTTCTATCCAGTATCAAGAGAGAAGTATTAAATGTCCATTGTAATTATAGATTTGTGTATCTTTTTAACTGTTTCAGGTTTTCTGCACATAAAATTCTACTGTTAAATACATATGCATTTAGAAGTCTTACACCCTCTTCCTAAACTCCATTGCTGTGGATACACTGTTGGGAACTTCTCTGATAGCTCAGTAGGTAAAGAATCTGCCTGCAGTGCAGGAGACCCAGATTCGACCCCTGGGTTGGGAAGATTCCCTGGAGAAGGAAGCTGCAAACCACTCCAGTATTGTTGCCTGGAAAATCCCATGGACAGGGGAGCCTAGCAGGCTGCAGTCCTTGGCATCGCAAGAGTTGGACATGTCTTAGCGACTATTTCCACCGCAGTGTTGAGGGTTATCATGGACACTTTATAGATGATAGTCAACTTTTGTCTGAGGCCCACTTAGGTGGAATAAATGATCTTGAAGTTCATTACCCTTCCCATTGCCATTTTCCAAAGCAATCGCCAAAAAAAAAAGATTAACAAAATGAAAACCTAAACACTATTCTGCCAATATATTTACCAATGTGAAAATAGAAACCACTGAAAACAGCATGAATTTAAGACCACACTGATAATTCACTAACAAAAAATGTATTCTGCTTGCTTAGTCACTAAGTCATGTCTGACTCTTTGCAATCCCATGAACTGTAGCCCACCAGGCCCCTCTGTCCATGGGATTTTCCAAGCAAGAATACTGGAGTGGGTTGCCATTCCCTTCTCCAAGGGATCTTCCCAGACCAGGGATCAAACCCTTGTCTCCTGCTTTGGAAGGCAGATTCTTGGCCACTGAGCCATCTGGGAAGCCGAAATTAAGGAAATTTCAACTCTTCACCTAAGTTTGAGCTACAAGAATTTGGAATATTGGTGAGAAGTCAGGCTCCTTGATGGAATGCTAAGCTCTTAGTCAACTCCAATAATGTACTAAATTCAGTTTATAAGGACTCTATTTGGTAACTTTTAAGAACTCAATGCATTACTGATAAGTAAACATCAGCCATGCATAACAACAAAAATAAATGGGCTTGTGCACCATTCATGACTAAGAACTGGACTAGCATGTGCATTTCAAATTAGTCTGAGACATTCCAGGATCCCCTTGCTTCCCACCAGTGGACAGTGGACCACACACTGAGAAACACAACTCCATACAAGGATTCAGTAGAGAGACTGTTTTCAGGTTAAAGTACAGGAAACACTCTGCTTGCCTTGAAACACTACAGTGGCTCTTCTCACACCAGCGACACCAATCAATATACCCCTTTTCCCTTTGGGAGCCAGGAAGCTCAGAGACAAACTTGCCAATCAAACTTTAAAACCCTGTGTCTTGAGTGTTTTTATTCTCACTTCCTCTTCTTAAAGCAGCATTTGCCCTAATTTCATTACTCGTATTATTCTAGTTTGCTAAATGTCTTTCTTATCAGCCATCTCTTTATCTTTGTTCTTATGTGTGTGTGTGGAACAGTGCACTGGAATGAATAAATCAATGCATGACTGTCTGTGGGTCGCATCAGATATTCCCACTAACCTTCCATTGAAATTCCTGACCCCAGCTTTGCATTCTGTTTATCCACTCGGGCCCCTTGCAAGCTGCTAAAAATACCACTGGGTATTTAACAAGCCTAACTCTTTTAAATTAGAGGAGCAACAAAGTCAGCTCCCTGCCAGCCATCCCCGAATTGCAGACTTGGCCTGTACCTGGTGGGCATGAAAGTGAAAGTGCCAATCCCTCAGTCATATCTAACTCTTTGTGACCCCATGGACTGCATGCAGCCCTCCAGGCTTCTCTGACCATGGGATTCTCCAGGCAAGAATAACGGAGCATTCTTGGTAGCCATCCCCCTCTCCAGGGGATCTTCCCGACCCAGGGATCGAATTTGGGCCTCCTGCATCGGCAGGCAGATTCTTTACCGTCTAACCCACCAGGGAAGCATGGTGGGCACGAGACGACGGAGAAATGAGAACCTGTCCTGGCCCCACCGCGTGGCAGTAGAAGCCGGCTGCCGGGGGAATGCCTGCTGTGTTGTACTAGAACGGTTACCAGGGTCTGGAGTCCCAGCAAACATGACATTGTAATCTCAGTTATGTTTTATTTATGGGAAGTAGTGGCACAGCGAGGGTGTGTTAACAAACAAAGATGATTGCTTCTGAGCCACTCTCGGCCTGAGGTAATTAACACGCAGTAATGCACTAGTTGGGGGATTCAGAGCCCACAGCCTTTTCCATAGGAAAATGATCTGCAACACCCAGGCCGAAAGGGTGGAATCCGGAGGAAGAAGGACGTGTTTTATCTTTGGCTAAAGGTGCCTCATTAAAAAGCACTGGCATAAATTACCCTTCCTTTAAAAAAAAAAATCCATATAACATTAAGAAAACTACAGAGTATAAAATGTCAGAGGCAGAGATGTGTGGATTTGCAGCTGTTGGTAAAGTGGGCCGGGGGCTCCCTGTGTATCTTGCATGGCATAAATTAAAAATATTGACTGCAACCCAAATAGCATTTGCAATCAGCTCAATGTGGCAATGTGTTATACAGACCATTTGCTTTTAAAAAAATTAAAATATGAATCAAACTTGGATGACAAAGAAGTTCAACTTCTCGGGAAAAATCAAATACATCATCAAAAGGTCACAATTCGTAGACAAATTGCTGTTAAAATTTATGACTTGTTTGCAAAATGTACTGTTGATCATTGGTAACTGCTAAATGCTTGGGCGCCTTCTGACAAAATAAATAAATAAATAAGGCACTCTGCATTCATTAGGGAGAAAAATATGAAAAACTACCTGGGATGCTAATACCTAGCTGAGGGAGGGTAGCGGATGAGGCTGCTAGTCTGGGCGGAGGAGGAGGAAGGAATCCAAAAGCAAAGAGGAAGGAGCCAGGGTCGAGCGGACACATGATCGCCCCTGGGGAAAATCTGAGATGGCCAGTTGTCTACAAAGCACAGAAGTCAGAGCATCCAAACACCAAGCAGCAAGACTCCTTAGGCCCCAGGGGACGTGCTTAGAGATTCTGCGCCATTCCACCCTTCTCAAGGTGCCCCCTCTGACCCTCGTCTGGGCCGGGTTCTCCAACATCATTCTCTGCAAATCTCCAAAGTCGCTGGTGGCAGAGACCACGCCCAGGTCAGAAGGACTCCCCCTCAACCCAGTGCCCAGCAGAGGACCCAGCACAGAGCAGGGCACACCAGAGGCCTGTGGGGTTTCTCGCCAGTGTCTTCCGCCCTTCCCTCATTGGGTGGCAGCTATAATCTGGGGCGGGGGGGTAGAAACGGCCCCCCTCCATTCCCATCCTAGCCTGCCCCGCACCTTGCCATCCTGATTGATTTAGGAAACTGGGATTAACCAGCACCTGACTTTCTTCTGGCCCAGTTAGGTTGAGGCCATGTCATTCGGCCTGCTCAAAGGGATGGGGACAGAAGTGATCGTCTCCACCCCCCCGCCCTGACCCCGCGGGGCACCTGCGTGTGACTCTCCATATCTCCCAATGCTGATGGCTCAACACCGAAGATCCAGCAGAGACCCCCAAGGAAACGCTAATCAGCAGAGGTGGACATGTCCTGTGTAGGCTGCCCGGTTTGATGGCCACGGGTCACCTGTGGCTACTGAGCTCTTGAAAGGTGGCCAGTGCAACTGAGGAACTGAGTCTTTAATTTTATTGATTTTAAAAATTAATTTGGATTTAAGCAGTTGCCGGTGGCTACCCCAGTTCTAGAACATGTCAGCAAAGCAAGAAAGAACGGGCTGAAATCCCTGAATCTCTCCATAGGAAGCTGCCCAGCAGCCACTTTATGGGACTGTGACATTAACAAGAAGTCAACCTTAATTATCATAGAATGAGTCACTGGGATTTTGAGATCGTGTCAGCAGTGAATGGTCCTGACTGACGCACCAGTGCTTATGGGGTGTTGACTCAGTGCCCCGTGTGAGCATGCTGCATGCCATATCTTATTCACCCATGGGGCTCCCCTGGAGGCTCAGCTGGTAAAGAATCTGCCTGCAATGCAGGAGACTCTGGTTCTATTCCTGGGTTGGGAAGATCTGCTGGAGAAAGGAAAGGCTACCCATTCCAGCATTCTTGGGCTTCCCTTGTGGCTCAGCTGGTAAAGAATCCGCCTGCAATGCGGGAGACCTGGGCTCGATCCCTGGGTTGGAAAGATCCCCTGGAGGAGGGAAAGGCTACCCACTCCAGTATTCTGGCCTGGAGAATTCCATGGACTATGTAGTCCGTGGAGTCGCAAAGAGTCGGACACAACTGAGCAACTCTCACAGCTCACAGCAACAACTGGAGGACATGGGTAGCATTATTATCCACATGCTACAGACGAGGAAACCGAGGCCCCAGGTGGTCACTCGTATAGAAAGAAGCTGAATGGGATCCCCACCCGAGTCATCCAGCCTCAGAACTAAAATCAAGGGACCCATGATGGATGCTCTAGTCGAGGCCCAGAAGGAAGGCAGTGGCTACAATGGAGATGATCCCCAAAGGGTCCTACCATCTAAGGGGGGTCAGAGAAGAAGGCTCATGGCATAAAAGGTGCCAGGGGCCTGGTGGTCTCACCCCTGGCTTTGACCTCCTCCCTGGCTGCTGCCTCGGAGGGACAGGCAGCTGATTCCTGGGGGTTTGCACTCACCCTACAACAGGTGGGTGTCCCTCCATTGAGGACAGTGGGACAGCTCCTCCTTCCCGAACCCTTCAGGACTCAGGGTGTTATACGCCCCGTATGGGTCAACGCCAGGGCTTAAGAGTCCACAGGTGAGAAAGCATCAGGTGGTCTGCCAAGCAGGAGGTCCAGGAGGGGACCTTGAGCCATGTGTCCCACAGGACACGGGAGGGAGGAGGGGACAAGAGGAGGCAGGGACATCGGGGGAAAGACTGGATGTCTGGGAAGCGCCTGCGGTGTTCCCAGGGGCAGGAGGCTTCCTCTGAGGGATGCACAGAGGCCAGTGAGGTGGACTCGGGTTGTCACTCAGTTGCTAAGTGATGTCCAACTGTTTGCAACCCCACAGACTGCAGCACGCCAGGCTTCCCTGTCCGTCACTATCTCCCAGAGCCTGCTCAAACTCGTGCCCATTGAGTCAGTGATGCCATCCAATCTTCTCGCCGTCTGTCGTCCCCTTCTTCTCCTGCCTTCAATCAATCCCAGCATTAGGGTTTTTTCCAATGAGTCAGTTATTCGCATAAGGGGGCCAAAGGATTGGAGCATCAGCATCTGTCCTTCCAGTGAATACTGAGGGTTGGTTTCTGGGACTTGGGGTGGCCGTCCTTTATGTGGTTGTTTATTTCATACATCTGGGCCTCCAAGATGACTCAGTGCTAAAGAATCCACCTGCCAGTGCAGGAGTCCCAGGAGACACAGGTTTGATCCCTGGGTCGGGAGGCTCTCCCAGAGGAGGGCATGGCAACTCACTCCAATATTCTTGCCTGGAGAATCCCATGGACAGAGGGGCCTGGTGGGCTACAGTCCATGGGGTCATAGAGTCGGGCTCGACTGAGCACACACATTTATCATATCCGTCACTTCCTACCATATGTCTAGGAATGTAAATTGTTCAGAGCCTTTCCTCGAGCATCAATTCATCAATCCTTCAACCATGCTGTGGGGGGAGGGGACACACATCCCCCAGTTTGCACAGAAGGAAACGGGCTGATGGGACTGGCTGGGGCGAGACCTGGGAGAAAACATAGATGAGGAGCCAGGAGGCGTGAGCTGGCAGGGGTGGGGTCTGGGAAGAGGTCAGCTCTGAGAATGAGCACTCATTTGACCCATACGGGGCTTTTCACCTGTGAACTCCCCCAAATATCCTGCATCAGAATCTCTCAGGATTTACTTTTAAAATGCACATTGCAGGCCCTAGACCTGCTGACCAAGAATCTCCACAGCGTGAGCTGGGAATCTGTATTTTAAGGGCAAGCTCCATGGGTTTTGTGTGGGTGCTTTCCAGGTGGCACAGTGGTAAAGAACCGCCTGACAGTACAGGAGACACCAGAGTCGGAGGTTCGATCCCTGGGTCGGGAAGATCCCCTGGAGGAGAAAATGGCTACCCACCACTGTCTTCTTGCCTGGAGAATTCCATGAACAGAGGAGCGTGACGGGCTGCAGGCCCTGGAGTCACAAACAGCTGACAGAACTGAGCAACTGAGCACCAAGGGTCATCCTCCTACAAGAAAGAGTGTGAGAACTGGCATGGGGACCAAGTTTGGGGGCTCCACATCCTCAGGGAGCCTGTGGGGCTTTTTCCAGGGAGGAGCAGGCTTCTGGACAGGGTTACGGGTCCCTAGAGCCCTCAGGATGACCCAGATGGGTGCTGCGCAGCATCTTTGCCCAGAGGGACGCTGCCTGAGGTATACGCACTCTGGGTGTGCAGCGCAGGGGAGGGAGGAAAGGAGCAGAGACGGAAGAACAGAAGGAGAGACGGAGGCAACTCAGCAATGACAGACAGACAGCAAGAAAGCGGAGGCGAGAGGCGGGGGAGCAGGAGAGAGACAGGAAGACAGAGGGAGACTGCAACGTGATGGCCCCCATCTGCCAAGCCCTGGCCCCTCCTGCGAGCAAGGGCAGGCCAGGCAGACCCGCATCCCGCCCGCAGGGCAGCCCCCACCCCACATGCCAGCCGCCCCCTGCCCAGCTGCCAGGCGCTCGGGACTGGGCCATGCGGGTGTCTCCATGACTGTGCCTGGCGAGGCGCCCCCAGACACACACACGGTGGGGGCGGGGCAGGAGGGGGCAAACCTTCCCCGAGCCCAGGAGTCCAGGGTGGGAGACTGCGGATCCTCTGCAGACTGAGGGATGTGGGCAGGGGTGGGAGGCCAGAGGCAAACAGGCTGGGGTGACAAGGGGCACGGTCGAGGACTAGCTGGGAAGCTGAGACCATGACCCAGAAATGAAAGGGACAGCAAGTGGAATTTTGTTGGGCACTTTCAGGTAGCGGGGACCTTGGCTACCTTATGCTGTTCACCCCTCGCAGTTCTGCAGTGAGGAGGTCTTGTCCCCAGAGTACAGATATGAAACTGAGGCCAAGAGATCACAGACCCCAGGGCCGAGACTCCTGCTCAGTCTCAAGTGCATCCAGTTCTAAATCCCGTACCCTTCCCACTGCACACCAGTTTCCAAGTTCACAAGACAACAAAGAACAGTACAGGAAACTTTGAAAACAGAGATTGACAATGCCAGGGCCATCACGAGGCAGTCAGGACCAACCACAGAGAAGCTCAGGGGTCTGGGGACGCAAAGCAGTTTCAGCAGAATGTCTTGGGACGGCCCCAGGGGTGGAGGGAGTTATCTATGTATTTATTTACAATTCTCTATCTCACCATCTTCTATAAAGAATTAGGAGGTTACAGTAAGATCACATGTCCACTGTGCGTGCTTAGGCATCAGTCGTGTCTGACTCTTTAAGACCCCATGTAGCCCACCAGGCTCCTCTGTCCATGTGATTCTCCAGGCAAGAATACTGGAGTGGATCGCCATTTCCTCCTCCAGGGGGTCTTTCTGACCCAGAGATGGAACCTGCGTCCCCTGCATTGGCATTTTGATTCTTTACCACTGAATCACCTGGGAAGCCACTACATGCCCAATGAGGCTGTCAAAACAGAAACTCAAAAATAATATTGAAGGAAGGATATGTTTTTACTTCACCACATGGTGATGTAAAATCAAAGGAGGAATATCTTTTTAATCTCAACCTAATACCGATTCTGTGATTGAATATTAAATTTACATGGAGCTTCCTGGCAGCTGTGGTATGAAATGAAATGCAACAAGACACATGATTTAAATACAAATGAACTATATGGACTTATCAAAAGAGATATTTATTTCCCAATGCTAAGTCCTAGAATCAGGGATGAGGGTTCCAGATGAGTAAAATGTCACAAACACGTGTTTTCCTGTTATATTGCTATACACACAGACCTACCTATACATAACTACTTACATAAAGGATGTGTATATAACAAGAGAGTAGTTATATACTTGTATATGTAACTCTATACATGCTTATAGTTTCATATATATGATCGTATCTATATAGCTTTACATACAACTGTAGTTGTAGAGATATACAGTATATAGTTATATGGTACATAGTTATATATAGCATATGCATGCATCTGTGTGTGTGTGTATCTAAACTCAAAAGAAAGGGAGTCCCTTCATAACAAACCATAATAGAAAAGAATATGAAATGAACATATGTGTGCTGTGCTTAGTTGCTCAGTGGTGTCTGACTCTGTGACCCCACAGACTGTGGCCCACCAGGCTCCTCTGTCCATGGGCTTCTCCAGGCAAGAACACTGGAGTGAGTTGCCATTCCCTCCTCCAGGGGATCTTCCCAACCCAGGAACTGAGCCCAGGGCTCGTGGGTTGCCATTTCTCTGGAGCTAAGAGAGGCTTAATGTGTAACTATGAAATTGAGAAACGTCTAGTGTGAGACATGTCCCAGGATGTGAACCCAGAGGTCCTGTCTAGAAGTGGGTGGTCACTCTCCCTGTCCAAGCCCCACGATGCTGTAACGAGCCTGACATGTCGCTCATGGGACAGGCCATGTGAAATGTCTTTGGCTCAAGATGCACTGCAGGCTGAACTTTCCAAAGGGTAGGCAGGGCAGGCAGGTCGTGCAGGAAAGCCAGGAGCTACTGAGGATCAGAGGTGGTATCTCCCGCCCCTTCTTTCTTCCTAGCTCTTCTTCCTTCTTTCCATTGACAAGATTGTACAAAGTGTCTACTGCACGCCCCATGGTACAATGAGGAGCTGGTGAGTGAAAGGGAGAAATTCAGAGGTAGACCACAGGTGACACTCCCAGCCCTCCGACCTCATCTTTGACACCAGCCTGACTCAGTCTTTGGGCCTGCATTTGGTGGTGTAATTGAGGGTTCCGTTTTGTTGCCTCTATCACGTTTCAACCACGTTCCCCTGTCTTCTTTTGAAAGCTCTGGGGTAGTGTGTATTAAGAGCTAAACGATACGGTGCTCATTTGGTCTGCTCATGTTGTTCTCAGCAACTGTACTAAGTATGTGCTGTGCTGTGCTCAGTCTCTCAGTTGGGTCTGACTCTTTGTGACTCTGGGGACTACAGCCCGCCAGGCTCCTCTCTCCATGGGATTCTCCAGGCAAGAATTCAGAAGTGGGTTGCCATGCCCTCCTCCAGGGGATCTTCCCAACCCAGGGACTGAAACCAGGTCTCCCACATTGCAGGCAGATTATTTACCACCTGAACCACCAAACAATTCCTAGAGAGAAGAAGAGTTATATGCCTACAGATGGTCACTTTGACATTTCATTAAATTCTTCTGTAACAGTTCCACAAACTTCTGAGGAGGCCAATAGGAAGCAGCAGGGTTATAAATAAATAAGAGATAAAGTGATGAGCTAGGCATATACACCTATGTAAAATTACAGCCTAGAGAAGCCGGCTATATGTTGCTACACTTAAATCATAGATCTGAGTCCACATTTCTTGGTACCTAAAGGGAAAAAAGAAACGTGGACACGTGGCTTATTGTTCATGAGGAGAAAGCATTCCGGTGAATGGCATACATGACAGCAAGATGTTAGAAGTGGCCTCTGTATTCAACAAAAAAGGAGTGAATGAATGAAAGAATTTGTTCAAATGGAATATTTATATCCATTGGAAATGAGGGGTTGAAGACTTTGGTAATAGTTGAGATGGTGTTAACTTTTAGAAGAAGAGAAAATATTCATGTGCTGTGATTCCAAATGATCTAGCTAAGTGCAGGTGTGGTCTCTGATTGTGAGTTCCTCTGGGTGAGTTCCCCTCTGGGTGAATCTGATGACTTCTACGGTAAAAACTTCTTTAGAACTCATTCATGGCTGCTTCTGGAGGGCCCCAGTGTCTTCAGCTGGTCTGGAAAGGGAGTATAACCCTGGATCCCACATACACGTGGCCCCAGTGACTTCCTCCACCCAAGGTCCAGAGAGATCACACACTTCTTCCTCATGTTCCAGAGGGTGTAGCGTTTCTTGGCCGGCTTTTGTCGGCAGAGCAGTTCTTCAGAATCCAGGCTTTGTGGAGAAGGACCCATTCTAGCTGCCCAGCGTCACGGGGGTGGATGCCAGGGCTCTAGCCCCGTAGCTCAGGTTCTGTTCCTGGACTGGCCACCCACGCACTGTGGAGCCCGCTCTCTCTGCTCTGGCTGTGACCCCTTTGGCTTCCAGGATTCCCCCTTTCTACTGCTGTTGTTTAGTCGCTCAGTCATGTCCCACTCTTCTGAGACCCTGTGGACTGTCGGCTGCCAGACTCCTCTGTCCATGGGATTCTCCAGGCAAGAGTACTGGAGTGGGTTGCCATAGCCTCCACCAGGGTATCTTCCTGACCCAGGGATCCGACTTGCATCTCCTCCATGGAAGACGGATTTTTTACCACTGAGCCACAAGGGAAGGCAAGTTACATCCAACTTCATTTTATTTTTAAAATTACAGTTGATTTTATTGTGTTAGTTTCTGTTGTATAGCATAGTGATTTATGTATACACACCAGAAACTGACTTACACTGCTGGCTCAGATGGTGAAGAATCCACCTGGGATGAGGTCCAGTACTCTTGCCTGGGAAATCCCATGGACGGAGGAGCCTGGTAGGCTACAGTCCAAGGGGTCGCGAAAAGTCGGACATGACTGAGCTACTTCACTTTCTCTTTTCTCTTTCATGCACTGGAGAAGGAAATGGCAACCCACTCCAGCATCCTTGCCCGGAGAATCCTAGGGATGGGAGCCCGGTGGGCTGCGTTCTAAGGGGTCACACAGAGTCAGACATGACTGACGTGACTTAGCAGTAGCAGACATTTCTCATTTTTTACATCTTTGATTATAAAAGGTCACAGGAACACAGGTATATTCCGATCATGGCCTGTGAGAAGGAAGCCACCGTAAGGGGAAACAGTTTGGCTGGTGGCAAGACACATGGATGCCTGGGGCAAGGACTGGGTTTCCTAATCTGTAACAAAGGACACATCTCCTCCAGCCTCCTGTTGGACTCCGTGCTCCCATCTGAAAGACAGAACTCTGACTATCTGTTCATAAATCTTTGACAAATGTTCATTAACGAACAACTTGTAGATGGTTGGCTGGATGGATAAATAAATGGATGGATGATGGATAGAATGGATGGATAGATGGATGGATAAAAGAATAAGAGGGTGGATGGATGGATGGATGGACAGGTAGATGGGTGGATGGATAGACAGATGGGTGGGTAAACAGGTAGACAGACAGATGGCTGGATAAACGAACAGAGAGATGTACTATACTTTAGGGTTTGGGAGAAGATTCCTATATTAGACAAATTTGTCCTAGATGCTTTTCAGGGTCCAACTAACTGTGTGACTTTGCTTCTCCGTGGGCTTTACTGCGCTTTCCCAACAACCGTGCGTTTTCCTGTGCCATACCTTCTGCAAGACAAGCCATTTCCCCTCACCTGTCCTCATCTTCCTGGAGAAGCCTTACACATCTTTCAAAGAGCAGCACAGTTTCCCGAATCTTCCCTCTCCACCGCCGATGACTGCCTCCCTCTTCCAGGCTCCTCTCACTGCCCACGTTGCCCCACCCTGCAGCCTTGTTTCATAAGGCATTTCTCTCATTAAACAAGGGGGCCCCCAAGAGCAAAGACCAGGCCCGACTTCCCTGTGTGCCCAGGCCTGACCTCCAGCTCAGTCTTGGCCCTGGGAGCTAAACAGACGGGTAAGCTCGCTCTGCTTTGACCTCTTTAGCACATCCTGAGCGGTCTTGAGCCAGAATCCTATAAAACTGTTTTGAAGGTTAGGCAGAGCAGGCAACTAGTGACTAAGATTTTACCGGCACGTAAGAAAGTCAGAATTTCATCTTTCCTGGCTTGAAAGTTACAAGGTTCATTATCTGTGTCATCACATTAGCGTTTTTTATAAAAGCTCTATTCATTGCGTTTTACCTCCGAAGTAGAAGAGGATGTTTTCCAGCTTTAATTGCTGAACTTACAGCTCAAGAGTGAGCTGTTCAGCAGCCTGCTCTGAGGTCCCAGCCATGCTTGGGACCACTTGGAAAAAGAGGAGATGACTTGAGATGACTCTATGACTTGAGACTGGCGACTCCGAGGTACAGCCGCCAAAAACACGGGATTTTCTGTTCTTGAGAACCCCATTCTCACCCTGATTTTCACCAGCTAAATACGGAACATTTCTGACTTTAACTTTCCCATCAAATTTTGTTCCTCTCTGTGGACACCACATGCTGATCTGAAAGCTAAATGGGTCCTTCCAGATGACCTTAACCCTTCATTTTACAGATGGGGAAACTGAGGCCCAGAAAAAGGAAAGGATTGGCCTGAGGTCACAGAAGCTTTTCCTTTGTTTGCCCTGCTGGTGATCCCTAAACTGGGCTTTCTTAGAAGGGCTGGGCCGGAAGGGACCAGCTGAGTGTGAATGACACGTCATCCCAAGCGCTTTTTGTGCTCAGTTTAGGGGTTTGTTCCTCAACCTTAAGATGCAGGTTCTTCCCCAAATGGGCACATTCCCTTGTGCTCTAATCAGAAAGCAGCTGAGCATTTCGATTCTGCTATTTGCTCAGTTTTCTATGCAGGAAAAATCACATGGCTCAGACACCGGCATCCTAAAGCCAGTGAGAGATAGACTTGGAGCCCAGGACTTACAGAAAAGAACATAATTCTTCGCAAGGAGTTTTTATTCTCTATACCCTAGAAATTTTGTCCGTTGGAGCGACTGATGCTGAGGCTGAAGCTCCAATACTTCGGCCACCTGAGGCAAAGTGCCAACTCCCTGGAAAAGACTCTGATGCTGGGAAAGATTGAAGGCAGGAGAAGGGGATGACGGAGGACAAGATGGTTAGATGGCATCACCAACTCACCAATGTGAGTTTGAGCAAGCTCCAGGAGATGGTGAAGAACAGGGAAGCCTGGCATGCTGCAGTCCATGGGGTCACAAAGAGTCTGACACAGCTGAGTGACTGGACCAACAAACCAAACACAACACAGCCTAGAAATCAGGGCAGGGCTTCTCCTGAATGGTCACCCACTCCATCTTTGGTGCTGGACTTTAGATCCGGCACCTGTATCTTTAAACCTGCATCTGCCCAGTGCTTAGATACGTTGGGAGAACGGTGACTTTCTGGAGACAGGACACAGAGGCACACATGGCCCTCACTCCTGCCACCACATCTGTGGGCAGAACCTGCACAGCATCTTCATAAACACAGCTCGGTGTTGGTTTCATTTTTTGCAAAGTCTCCTTGCGAAGATTCCCAGGCTGCCTACCTGGTTTGTGGATGGTGCCCAGAGAGTTGGCGGAAAAGTGACTTGAGTGGAACATTTTTTGTTTCTTAAAGAGCCAGAAGCATGAGAAGAGTGGTCAAGGGGGACTTCCCTGACAGTCCAGTGGTTAAGACTTCATGCTTTCACTGCAGAGGGCGCAGGTTCCATCCCTGGTCGGGCAACTAAGATCCCACATGCCTTGGGATGTGACTAAAAAAAAAAAAAAAGAATAGTCGAGAACTCAGTGAGTCTTTGATCCCTTTTCACTCAGGGCTGGGCTTGGCCTCTCACTCGTAGAAGGAAAGCAGTGGTTTATTAAGTGGCTGAAACCCAATGGGAAGCTGTCATCTTCCCCTTCCATCCAGCTGACTGCTCCAAGCCCAGCACTGGGAAAAGCCTGGTGAAAGGCTATTTCCTTCCAAAAGACCATGCCTCCTCCTCTGGATCTGTGATATTATCCCCAAGGAAAGCATACTCCGATCTATCAACCTCTCACACAGGGGACGGGAAGAAGGTGGTGCTCCACTGTGATTCCATTCAAACTCACGGATGGGTGGGGATGTGCTCTACTCGAACAGCCTCCCTTCATGATGGGGACCCAAGGGTACAAGACCAAGGACACAGGGCAGCCAGACCTCTGTCCCACTCATTTCTGACCCCTCAAGGCCTCGCCCAGTGGCTCTCCCTGGGAATTCAGAAAATGTTAGCTGAAAGAAACTAGACCCAAGTCTTGTCATTCCCAGACGAGGGCTTTTACTTCTAACCCACTTGGTCTCAAACTTGGCTGTTTTCGAGTCACCTGGGTCATTTTCAAAAATACCAATGCCGAGATCTCGCCTCGAAAGAGTCTGATAGAAATTGGTCTGGGGTGGGGCCTGGACACGGATTCTGAAAAACTCTCACGTGATTCCAATGTGTAACCAGGAGTGAGAACCACTTTTCCATATCATAGTGCTTCACAGAGGTAAAGAAAAAGCACTGCCGGGCTCTCATGCCATTATTTCCTGTCCTCTCAGATACAAGAGTAACAGGTTTGCGCCAGGAGAAAAATGGAGAAAGACCTTTAATTCACCCTTGGAAATAAGCTGTCCATCCCCTACCCTGGAAAGACACAGAAAAGGACAAGGTTTGGAGATCAAGTTAAATGTCCAATTTATTTTTATAACTTGAAACCAGAACAAACTTGGTTTTGAACAAGCGTACAAATGAAATGGCAGACACATGCTGAACTGAACATTGTGACATTAAGGGGAAAAAAAGAGGCCCAAAATCTTGTACAGAGAATAAAAGGAACAATAAATATTTTACTAAGCCATATTGAAATGACCTCCTGTCATCTCAACATTTTATCCATAATAAAAAAAAAAGTGCCCGTTTCTTAAACAGAGCACAAATACCAAGCAATAATAATAAATAGTTCCAAACTTGTAGTAAAAGACAGAACCTCCAAGTAAACAACAAAAGCTCATACAATAAGTAATAGAAAAGGTAATAAAAATATTTCGCCTTGCCAGTACAAATGCAAACAACTTAACTCAATGTAACTTTGCTTCGCAGAGCTGATACAAGGAGCACCAAAATTCATGGGTTTGCCTGTGTTCCACAAAAATCCTTGACCGTCATTTAGGACCGGAACGAAAGGCTGACTTCCCTACTTTTCACATTTTTCCCTAGAGGAAGTCAGCCTCCTCCTCCTCCCCCATGAAAGACCCTCAAATGGCAAGTGGAAGGTTCCAATTGGGGGCAACTTTGAGCCAAGTGGTGGCAGTGTGGAAAACCGGCCTGGGGTCGGCTGGGCCCCCCGGGGCCCGGGGCCTCTCTCACTGGGTCATCTGCTTCAGTGTTGGCTTTTTAAACACAAAAAAAGGGAAGCAAAAATGCTCATTTCTCTGCAGTCATCAGAGACACACTCTTTGTGCTTTAGGATGGCTTGATTCTGGCATCGTGGTGACTTTGCGGAAGCTGGTGAGAGCTGTCTAGCTTTTGTAACTACAGGAGGATTGCCTTGGAGGCTGCTCAAGGACCTCCCCAGGGCACCCGGAGAAAAGGGCAGCCCGTGGGGCTTCAGGTCAGACAGGTAGGAAACAAACATCTCAGCTTGATCTTCTGCCTCCTCCCTCCTTCTTTTTACTTTGCAAAGGTAAGTGGCAAGGAGGAAAAGCGTATCAAACAGAAAAGCGCCCAGAAGAGAGATTTCTGCATTTGGTAAAGAAATTGCCCGAAAGGATGCTTGCTTATACTTTCATAACCTGAAATATAATGGTTTCTTAGAGTTCGTGAAATAAAAAATGGCTTCCTGATATAGGTATTTTTTAAAAAACGTATTATTCCCTCATCCAAAAAACCACCACTTTATTATCTTAAAGCTACTTGGCTTTACAAAAAAAAGGGGGGGTGGGGGGACAGAGAGGGAGAAATAAATCAGATAAACATGAGCACACCGAGGACCAACAGAGGTGGGAAGATGGAGAGGAAACACGTGGGAAGGAAAGAGAAAGAACTAGGGAAAGGCACCGAATTCGTCCCAGGCCCTAGGCGTTTGGAGACTGACGGAATGTAGGTTCCGGAGAGAAAGCAGCGGAGCAGGTAAGAAAGACAGCAGGCCACCACTCTCCATGATGAAAAGGTCCTGGCAGTGATGGGGACCCCTTCCTGAAATTCAATTTGCGCTGGTCCCAGCCGCAGACCACGTCACCTGCGCCTGGCTGATACGCCAGCTCCCTTTATCACATTTTGCTTTGTTTTGTTTTGCTTGCTTGTTTGACGTTCTCTCAAGGACTAGAGAAAGCTCGGTTTGCATTTCTTTCTGCTCTGAAGGGTGGGAGAGGTGTGGTGGTGGGTGGTGAAGAGAAGGCGTGCGCTCTCTCCCCCACGTCTGACATCTTTACAGATGCCTCGCAGAGAAGGGAGGGCTCTGTGAAATGGTACCGACATCTTGACAAAAAAACTGATTTCTCCACTCAACGCGAATAAAGAATTTCCCATCTGATCTGCTATGGCCACACCAGGGAGCCTTGATGCAAGGTTCAGGGCACTCAGACTGAAGCCCTATTTCGAACAGTCCTTGGTAGAGGCCAATTCTGACAAAAATATATACAACTAAAATGATTTGTGAACCAAAGCATTTAGCTATTTCCTTTTGTTTCTTTTCCTCGAAGGTTGTCAAACAACCCCCTTTTTTTTTTCCTCCTGTACAATAGGACTTAACATACAAATTTTTTTTTTGCAATATTTTATCCTGCCAAATTAAAAAAATATATTATGGCAGCCTGCTTGTTTTTGTTTTTTTTTTTCTTTTTATTTCCAAATTCACTAACAAAAAGGTACATTAAATCCTTTTAAAAGGACAAGCTTACAGTTAAAAAATTACAAGCTCCAGTAAAAATACAGCAAGTGCCTACATCATATGAACCAACCAATATATCCATTCCAGAGGGAGGTGGGAGGAGAGAATTAAGCACAGATCAGAAATGTGGGGTTTTTTTTTCTGCAAAGCAATAACAATATTAAGCACTTTTTTTTCTACATACTTTTTCTACATGGTGTAGCAATCCCCTTTTAATCCCCAAATACAAGTTTCTATACATTTTTTTGAAATAAAAATTCAACACCCAAGGCAGAAAAAAATTTACTAAAACTCCGACTTTACAGTTACTGTGACAAGAACAAATTATTATAGACCCACCATTTAAATTTTACTGCAACATTTTCAAGGAAAAGAAAAGGGTTTTTTTTTTTCTTGTTTTGTCAAATGCCCAGGCATTCTCGATTATTACAAATACTGGTCCACTTTTACAGTAATCAAGAAATTTTCATATATATAATATATACTAAAACCCCGTCACCAAAAGAAAACAATATACACGCAGCCACTGTGGCATTTTTTTTAATAACCTATTAAGCAAACTTTGAAAAAAACGATCGCTCCAACACACATACACACATTTTTTTTTACCCTTGTATGTATCCAATACTGTAAACGTATTTTTAAGACAGAGTGCACTAAATTTAACTTTAGAAAAAAATTAGCCATTGTTCCTGAATTGTTTTTTCATTCAACAATATCAACTTGTACCTTGTGTCACTTGAGTTTTAATTCAGCAGTAAGTCACCTCCACTCCACATCTAAGCAGCGTTGTCCCACAGGCAAAAGGGGCTGAGGTTAATTCAGCTAATGGATATCCAGGGTTGTGCTGGGTTTATTTCTTCATTTGATTGGGTCTTATGGCATTTTCACGTCTTCAACCAGGATTTTTGAAAATTTACTTAAAGTAAATGTGGCTTTATTTCTAAAGAAGTGTACTTTTCTCGTTTTATTTTTTTTAAAAAAAGTCTTTGCGTTGCAAAAGAAAAAAAAAAAAAAAAGTTTTGCATTTGTCTCAAGAGACTCAAATAGGAAGATCAGTTTTCAAGGCACTCACATCAAATTGAATGGCAGTAGAAACACTGTCCAATAAATTATTATTTTATTTTGTTCTTTATAGTGCCAGTACTGTGAATGCCATGCTTAGCAATACTGACACTCAATCTCAGCCATCCCTTACAGTTTAACCCACCTCTGGGCCAAAAAGAAGAAGATGCTGCAATTTCTTGTTGAGAAGCCATTTAATTTAAATGCAAACAAAAGCTTTAAAGTGCGGGTCAACAGAATTCAAATGTCTAATCTGAATAGTCCAATGTTTAGTACCTTCCAACCTAACGGAATAGAAAAAAAAAAAAAGGAGTAGCGCTGGGCACCTTCGGATGGAACTCTTCCCGCTTTGCAGTAAAAGGGAACTGAAATTGGCAAGATTCCCCCACCCCATCCGTATAATGTCATCAGTGTGCAGAGAGAATACTAACTTCCCTCCAGTCACCATCAGGACACTTGTCTGCTTGAGAAACGGTCTGTTGTCACTGGTAGCAACGTATGACTTAGGATTTCTGTGGTGAGGGTGATAAAAAGAGAGAGAGAAACTGTCAAGCCAGAAGAAGCCTGAAAGAACATGGCTGGTTTCTCTCCTTTCTGTGTTATTGCAGGCCACCACCATCTATCTACCCCCCAAAGTACCCTCAGCCTATTTTATTTCGTCTAATCTATGGCAAATAGCAGAGATGGTATTCCAGGGCATACCGACATTCCAGGGCATACCGGCATTCCGGGGCATACCGACATTCCAAGAAACGGATGGGATCTGCTGGGAATGCACTATTTTAGAACGCTCTTGGGCCATTTCCTGGGGCAAAGTCCTCAAAAACTCCTGTTTCTCTGGCAGTGCCGAGTATTTGGGGGGGAGGGGAGGGAATGCCCACCATTCAAAGGTTTCCTTATGTATGGCAAGGTTGAAGTCAACACAGAAAAGGCCTCCCTTACTCAGGACATCATCAGTGCTACATCTCCATTTCAATTCTGAAACAAAGTGCTACAACTTTAAAGATTGTTATCCGCTGCACATCTGCCCCCCTCCCCCCCAAAAAAAACGCATGCCACTTTTTATTTCAGGACAAAAAAGAAAGAGAAAGAATAAAAAAGTAAACCACTTTAAAAGTCGTTTAAGTGTTGGCTTCTTCACAAGAAATTACACATGCTTAGCTTAGATTTCAAAAAAAGCAGCGCCCTCCCCCCCCCCCCCCCCCAAACAATAAAAAAAAAAAACCCC